>JANHZU010005282.1:0-19351 GCA_032468055.1 Acrochordus granulatus | reverse complement strand
ACTCTAGGGTGCGGTGCTCATCCCCGTTTCCAAGCCGAAGAGCCAGTGTTCGTCCTGGGACGGCTCCGTGGTCATGCGGCCGACATGACTGGACACCCTAAGGTGCACGGACACTGTTACCTTCCCGCCGGGAGGGGCGGTACCTATCTATCTATTCGCGCTCGCGCGCTTTTGAACCGCTAGGTGGGCAGGAGCTGGGGTGGAACAGCAGGCGCTCGCCCTGCTGCGCAGCAACGCTGGGTCGCGATCCTGGGCCACCAGCCTTCCAGCCGGCAAGTCGAGCTCTTAACAACTTGCGCCAAATAAGCACAATTGTATGGTAGTTTGAACATTGTTTGACATTGCCCTTCTTTGGGATTGGAAAGTTAACTTACTTTTTCTAATCCTGTGGCAAATTGAGTGCAGCACTTCAACAGCTTCATCATTTAGGATTTTAAATAGTTCAGCTGGAATACCATCACCTCCACTAGCTTTGTTGTTAGAAATGCTTCCCACTTGACTTCACATTCCAGGATGTCTGGCTCTAGATCAGCAAGCACACCATCATGGTTATCAGGGACATTTAGATCTTTCTTGGACAAATCTTCTGTGTATTCTTGCCATTTCTTCTTAATTTCTTCTGCTTCTGTTATGTCCCTTACCAGTTTTATCCTTTATCATACCCATTTTTGCATGAAATGTTCCCTTGATATCTCCAATTATTTTGAAGAGATCTCGACTCTTTCCCAGTCTATTATTTTCCTCTATTTCTTTGCATTGTTCACTTAAGAAGGCCTTTTTATCTCTCCTTGCTATTCTCTGGAAATTTGCGTTCAGTTAGGTATCTTTCCTTTCCTTTCACTTTCCTTCTTTCCTCAGCTATTTGTAAAGCCTCATCAGACAGCCACTTCGCTTTCTTGCATTTATTTTCTTTGGGATGGTTTTTTTAGCTGCTTCCTATAGAAGGTTATGCACCTCTTCAGGCACTCTGTCTACCAGATATAATCTCTTAAATCTATTTCTCATCTACACTTATATTCATAAGGGATATGACTGAGGTCATATCTGAATGGCCGGGTGTTCACTTACTTTCTTCAATTTAAGTCTCAATTTTGTAATAAGGAGCACATGATCTGAGCCACAGTTAGCTCCAGATCTTGCTTTTACTGGCTGTTGTCCTTTATTAAGTTGACTTTGCAGGAAAAAATTTGTTCAACCAGCAGTATCAACAACAAAAGGATTTTTTCAAGCTATTTTTCATTTTCAAAACAGCAAACATCAATATTCTGATATGCCCATATTAACTAAGCACATTGTGTTTTTTCCTACCTGAAAATAACCTCTTAGTGCAAAAAAGTAATTCATTTGTATTATGAACTGTCTTCCTAATTTTTTAATTGCGTGCAAACCAGATAGTTGCAGGAAAGCTGAGGAACTGATAAATCTGGTGCAAATTACTAGGAATTTGCAATGATAAATATGGAAATTACAGTAACCTGGGTTTTGGAATCTGGTTAAATTGGTCATGTAACTAAAAAGAGTCACAAATAGAGGAAATAGGATCCTCAGATGTTAAGGTGCAAAGAAAGTAATAAAGTTAAATTGAGTATAGAAGACATAATGAGGTTTTCTTTGCTGACAGTACAGGAAACAAAAATTGAGGATCTCTCAGAGAGAACAGGAAGTTTGTTCCAAGGAGTCGAAAGGGAAGAAACAAAATGTGAAATCAGTGAAGCTGTGAGTGCAAGGTATCACCATTTTTTTAAAAAAAACAATTATTTTATCCCTTTGAGTTAATCTTGATTGCTGGCAACTATCTAGACAAGTCCCTGCAGTTTCCTTGGCAATATTTTGGAAGTGGTTGCCATTGCCTGCTTCCTAGGACTGGGAGAGACTGATTGGCTCAAGATGACCCAGTTGCTTTATGCCTAAAATGGATTAGAACTCATGATCTACCAGTTTCTGGTCTGGTGCCTTATGCACTGCAGCAAACTGACTGTAGATACTAGCAAAAGCATAAGGGGGAAAAGGAGAAAATCAAAACTTAACTTAAAGCAATGGGTAGGATGAGGAGAAGAAACAGTTGGCTAAAATAAGAGGCAGCTGAAAGACATAAAAGGGAGTCAAAACTTAGAAATAAGAGAGAGAGAAATATTATTTGAAATTAAGAAAGCAGTAAGTGTCAGCTGTGAGTGGCTGTGGCTGGTGGAGCCATGAGCAGCAGACAGAGAAGGTTCAACAAAGAAGCACACAGAAGCAAACTGAGACACTTCAATGAAGCTTTCAAAAGGTGACTAGCTAATATAAAGGAAGTTAGGAAGCAGTGAATTGTTTGAATATGTCTTGTGTTTTTGAACTTTACTACTCCTTTAAAGAACTTTCTAGCTGTGAGCCAGCATTTCCAGACTCAAAGATTCATGTTTATTCAGTTCAATAGAATGTAAGAGAAGCCAAAACAACCTTGCTTTGGGAGATTTCTTGGACCTTGAATAAGCTTCATGAACTCAGGATTAGTTACTGTCTAAAAATGAAGATTACCTCTGAGCAACAGGCATTAATTAAGGCAGGACTATAGGATTCAGAGCAGTCAGCTATCTTTTGAAAACAACAAGGATGTGGAGATATTTTTAGAATAAGTTTCTATATTTTAAGAAAGAAGGTGTAAGAGCTGGCTTAATGAATACCTTACTGCTAATTCACAATAAGGTAAAGGCTTACTTGAGTTGAGCTTGACTCCAGGTGACTACCTGAACAGATCTGTGTAGTTTCCTTTGTTGACCATTGCCTTCCTGGTCATCTGCCATCTCAATACTATCCCAGTCAGAGCTTGTACATCTTTTTGAAATCAGCAACAGTCAACTAAGGATTCTTTCTCAAAACTTTAACACTAAAATTAGGTGCAAGCAAACTTTTAAAAGTCAAGTCATGATTACAGTATTTTGTTTTACCATTTGTTCTAATTCAAATAACAAAACATATCAGGATAGACAATAGACATTTGATCTGGTCACTGAAGCCACCCTGCTAATTTCATGGAAAAGTGATCCACTAATCTTTTAGGAAGGTTAGTAATTGTTCTTACATTAACAGTGAATTGGGTCCTAAGGGATCACCAAGGATATCACAGAGAGATTGATAAGAGGCATACAAAGGCAGGAGGCTATTTGGGGAATATGAAATAAATACAAATCTAGGTGGTGTCCAAAAATAGCTTTGTGGGTCTCAGCACAATAAGCATTTTATACATGAGAAGTTATAAGTAAATATAGATGGTTAATTTATCATGATATACTAGAATTTTCTCAAGGAGACTGTACAAATCAAGACAAAATTTGGTAATAGAAGGATATGCTTGTACAATTATTAGAAATGTTTAAAGTAGAAAGGTAATTAGAAAGGTTAAAAGATTTTATGGTTCTGATATGTAGGACTGAATTTGAAATAGAATTTTGTATAAAATGTATATTTGTTGAATTTTGCAAAAGAAGAACAAGTGAAAGAATGTATGATAAAATGGACTAAATTCTTGGTTATAAAACACAAATGGATCAATGGGAAATATATGTCGTTGAAAGGAGTCAAATTTACATTATTATAGTTTTAAAGATAATTTTTACAAAAAGACATACCATTAGTATTTGTCACCAGAGAAATTGCCTAGAACATAGAAATTTATGCTCGATATTAACATATATGTTGAATTTATGCTGGATACTTACATATATGCATAAAGATAAAGGTTCCCCCTGCCAATTGTGGCCAACTTTAGGGGGCAATGCTCATCTCTAATTCACAGCCGAAGAAGACAGCATTGTCCAAAGATGCTTCCGTGGTCATGTGGCTGGCATGACTATATGCTAAGGAGCATAGAATGCTGTTACCTTCCCACCAATTCAGGAGGTACCTATTTATCTACTTTTATTTTGCATGCTTTTGAACTGCTAGGTTGGCAGGAGCTGGGGCAAGTAATTGGAACTCATCCTAGTACATGGCAGCACTTGAGTCTTGAACTGCTGAGCTGCCAACCTTCCAGCTGACAAGTTCAGTGTCTTAACTACTCAGCCACCATACTCTTATATACATCCATAAATTCAGAAGATTTGTACAAATAAAACCAAAGGCTATATGAGAGTATTAATGGATAGACAATAAAAATAATCACATTTTGTTTTTATATATACATATATATGACAACTGCAGGGAGATTAATATATGCTCAAGGGTGGAAAGGGTCAGTACTATCCAAAATAGAGAAATGGTAGGTAAGGATAATGGAACTTACAGAGATGGCTAAATTGACTTCCTCAATTTGAAAAAAGACAGCATCTGCATTTATGGTTGATTAGAAACCCTTTATGGACTTTTTTTATGAAACAGAAAA
This sequence comes from Acrochordus granulatus, assembly GCA_032468055.1. NCBI lineage: Eukaryota > Metazoa > Chordata > Lepidosauria > Squamata > Acrochordidae > Acrochordus > Acrochordus granulatus. Next base: position 14,991 of record JANHZU010005282.1, on the reverse strand, counting down.
ATGCATTTAATGTTATGTGGTTTTAATGATTAGAAAATACAAAAAAATCAGCTTTTTTATACCATAGAATAGGAGATAACTTTGTAATTAAGCTTGTATTTTCTACAAACGAAATTGGAAGGGTCTTTTTTTCTATTTCTTTTAATCTCTTTTTTTGGCACTTTTTCTTTTTCTCTCTGTTTCTTTATTAGCATTTGTTAGTTTTTATCTTCTTCAAACTTTCAATGAAATTTATATGTGCAAAAGAGGAATGCAAAGGCAAGATTGTTGTCAAAAATCATCTGTCTAGCTTTATAGTTTGTCACCCCATAGCTCACATACACAACCTTAAACCTTCAACTAAATATATATTGTATGAAACTTTTACCACTGAAGAAGTGACATGAAGATCTAAAGGTATTTTAAAAATAAAACAACAACAAACTATGTACTTTTCCTAGAATAAAAAGCTGGTTGGAAGAATATTGCATAAACTGCAGTCTGCAACTGTGAAATCAATACCTGTTGCTTAGTGATACATTTTGAATCGAAGTTAAAATTAGATCATGTACAATAAACTTTGTGAGGAATTTAACAAATTAACCTACTGAAAGAAAGTAATTCATTTAAATCCTAGCTTTATTCATTTGCTTTTGTAATTAAAGCAAATAACAAATACGTTCATAATTATATTGGATTGCTTTCAAATTAAACCCTTTGTAAAAGAGAGTTTAGAATTAATGCTGTTTTATGTTACTGAGTGCTATTAAACACATGAGGTTCCTTTGGGAAAAATGCCATTATTAAAACTTAGAACTGAGAAGGCCAGAGACTGTAATTTTAATTAAAAATAAAGTTATTAAAATTAAATTTAATGTGGTGAAACCACTGGAAGGGACAGGAATGAATATTTTAGGATGTTCTGGAGGAGTGACTCAAATACATTAAATGGAGCAAAGTCTTAATCTCAGTATTTTCAGTGATACTTTTAAGATCAAGAAAATAAAAAAGGCAAAAAAGTTACAAAACTTGTAGGCCCTTTAGGAGTGTGTGAAAATGGGGATAAGCTAAACTTACAGGAAATAGTACATCAAAACTATGATGTAAGTTCTTGCACTTCAACAGAGAGTAGGACGAACTCATTGAGAATAAGGCTCTTAGCTGATATAGGACTAATATCAAACGTCCTAATGGCATTTATTTGTTTGGTAATTTTATATAGCTGCCGTCTCACATATGTGACTGGGAAGCGAGCAAAGTTTAAAAAGAGTACAAAAAGTAATGAAAAAGACAATAACACAAAGCATGAAAAACATTTAAAGCAATAAAACCATTGAAACCGTAAACCATAAATTTGTGGTAGAGCGCAGTTCATTTCCCGAACATTAATTATATCCTGCATATGGATTTCCCATTGTTCTCTCTTTGGCCATTATGGGAACAGAATGATGAATATTTCTGGCTTGACCCACCATCATTCCTGTTCTCTCTTCAGAGAATAGGGGCGTACAGTGGCAAAAAAGCAACACTTATTATGTGAGTCATACTATTTGTAGAGTGAGGTAGATGACGTAAGTACTGTAGAAATATGCAAAAATGTTATATTGGCAAAGAAGGCTGAAACACTTTTTAAGTCCTGATAAACAAGATAGCATTTGGAAGAGACTCAGACAGGCTTCTCCCTGACTCACTGTTATTTTAGACTATCTTAATAAAATGTAATTTTACTCTTCCTGAGAAGGTGATTTTCTGGTCAGATCTTGTACGTTTAATATTATTAGGCAGAGTAAAGAGCTATCATGTGTATCTGATCCGGCTTTTCCAGAAAAAAAATAAAAGGTCATTATATTTATTATCATTTCATTTTTACTTCCAGGGAGGGAAGACTGGCTCATGAAATGAGTGTCCCAAAAACTTATTAGCCTTGGATGCCATGCACCTTAATTTGAGTGCAGTTGTTCTGTGCTGCCCATTTATCTCAGAGTTGGAAAGAACTCTGAAAGAAGCAACTACATCTGTTGGATTTACATTTTTCCTCCTTTCTTGGGGTGGGGAGAATGAAAGGTACAGAAACATTGTCCAAAAAAAAGGCCTTTGTCAGAGGGTATCTCATACACATACCAAGAGGTATCTTGGTTGAAAGAGCATCTTTCCTGTCTTTATGCCAGAAACAGATTACAATTCATATCTTAATTTTTGCAGAGGAAGTTTGCTTGCATTTATAATCCCAGCCTCCAATCTCAAGATAAAGAAACAAGTAAAACAGCTCAATAAATTAAATGATCTGGAAAGTGCAGTCCAATTCTATTGTAATTTAAGTTTTAAAGAGAGAAAATGTGAATTGCAGAAACCCTGCAGGGTATTAGTGCCTCAGTGCCAAAATGCTGATGAATTCTAATCGGAGGCAGGATCATAAGCCAGTGGTTATACTAAACTAAACATTCAAGGGAAGGCTGCCAGCTTTGTGAGGCTGTATGGACAAGAAGTACTACCAGGGATATTAGCTCTATCTTAATTGTGATGTGACATTCAAAGAATTTTGCAAGTCTGAAAAGACACCTCTCCCCTATCCCTTCACATATAGAGAGGGTTCCTTCTAAGACGTTTGACACACTCCTAGTGCTTCATGGACAAAGTTGCCTCTTATCTGATTTTTCCACAGCTCTTTCTGCTGTCTCCCAAGGTCATTCTCACATACCATTATGAAGATGAAGGGAAAGTTTGGATAGTTTGAAAATTTTTGGAAGGCTGTATCCGTGTAACAATGATGACTAGTTCTGCATGACAGATTGGTAAGGTAATTGTCATGTTCTCATTGGGATAACTGCATTTAACTATCCAGCTGTAATGGATAGATGTCAAATTATTGCGAAGTTTTATTTCTCCATTAAGAAAAAAAATCAATGACAAGCCAGAGTTCTCAGTCAATACCTATAAATAACAACTATTTCCTTCCAGGAAAAAAAGCAGAACTCTCTCCTAAAAGTTTTCTTTCAAACTGTAAGACAACATGAACTTTAAACCCTTAACCAAATTCTTTCCTGTTGGTCCATTTGAATGTCATAACTAAAGTTCTTAGCCCATTTTATCATCCATTCTTTCACTTGTTCTTTTACTGTTTCAAAACTCAAGAAAAGTTTGTAATTCTTGGCAATCACATAATTCATTTTCAAATTCTATTTTGTGATATTATATTCCTGTGTTAAATCTTTCTCTGAGTTACACATATGAAAACCACTGAAAACTAAATTCTTCAGCACTTACGAAAACAACTGAAAACTAATTTCCTCAACAATTAATTGTCCTCTTGATTTCATCTTAACCTCTCCATTGAGTAGATGCACTCATTGTATCTTTTTACCATAGTTCATAAAATGAGCTCAAATGACTGGATTCATCTATAATGTTAAGGCACAAATCAAGATTTAGAAACCACATGGACTTCATATATCACAGTAAACCACCTGCCGCCAAAGACAACACAAAATATTTTATGGCTTAGCATGTCGCACAAGCCCTGTCACTGTGAACTTTGCATTCAAATGGACAGACTTACAAGCTCCAATATCACATCCTCTGAGAATCCCAGTGACAAACTGATTGTCATTTCCTGTTAGGCTCTTATCATCTCAGTTAGTAATGGCTCAGAATTTGTTATAGCTCATGGGATCAGATTTGACAGATAGAGCATGAATAGAAGTTGCATGTATCTAGTATTAATATTAAGATATTCAGGTTTGAAAGTGAGAGTGCTTTCTCAGGCACAGTCGGTAATTTTGCTTCTTCTCAAATGTTATAGCAAACCTAGGCCCAACCAAAACTAATCAGGATCCCCAGCAGAGTGTTATAGTCTAGTTTATAGAATTCTTTGAATAAAGGTATCCTTCATGGGCTGTTCTTCTCCCGATGTTTTACTCTGGGGGGACATATGGATCTGAGTGTCTCAGCAGACAGCAACTCCAGGTGTCCTTGCCCAAACTGGAAACCTAAATGGAATCTTCCATGGTTCGTAGTTAGATGGAGGACAATTTGGAAAATCTAAGACTATGGGAAATTCAGGGAAATAACATCCTGAAAGAAGGCAATATCAAACTACTTTTGCCAAGAAAATTTCATGGATTCATCTATGAAAGTTACTAGGAGTCCAGTTCAACTTGGAAAGCAACTTTATGGATCTGGAAAGCAGGTATTTTTGTGGATCGATCTGCAAGGTTTCTAAGGGTTTTCTGAATGAAGTTGCTCTATCTCACAGCAGCATTTCCTTGTGATTTAGGGGAGAGACAGAAGACCATTTTTCTTCCTGAGGAAGGCCAGCAACTGATACATTGAATAAAGATATATTCAATTAGGCAACAAAATCAGCTTTTATACTGTACAGAAAGTATAATATGACATGTGTATGTAGAATATTGATAGCATTTCTAATTCATTATCTCAGTTATCAATTTATTAACCTAATACAATTTTTCATTTGAAAGATGTGGGAATGGAAAAATAATTTGGAGTTACCTGATGTGAAAAACAGTTCTTTAAAAAGAAATGAACCCAGTTTTGTGCATGTTTACTCCCATCAGTGAGGCTTAACCCATGTGGGTAGATGACTGAAGACTCAAAGGCTATGTGTGCAGAGTTTGAATAAGGGAACTTCTCTGCGAATCAGTTGAGCATTCTAGAATTTTTTTTCACAATGATTTCTATGAAAAGACTGAAGTTGCTACATTTTCAGGCTCAAAATCAAGAATTAAATGTGGTGATTCTTCCAAATGAGTACTTATTATTTCCTACTTATAAACAAAACTGAGCACATCTGCATCTACAATATTTTCTGTGAACAATTAGAGAAGGGCTGTCTTCACCTTCTTTCTCTCACACATAAAACCTGAACTGAGTTGCCTGTTACTTCTCTGGAATGCATTCCTCCCTCCTGGGAATCTACCTTCTTAGTTCATTTCATCACATACATGCCTTTTCCCTGACATTTTACACGTAGAGCTGCCGTCAATCCTTTATTTTTGTTTGCCAAGACAAATTCAAAAGAATCTGCCATAGTTTGACAACTTTTTATTTTTTAATGGAAACCTTATATCACTGTCAAAAGTGTTCTCTCTTGCATGAAAATAGTTCTTAGTTCAAGCACTTATAAGCATAGAAGCAAGATGCAGTTCAGGTAGTAAATATGGCCAATCTTTCCCATGGGTCAACTGTGTTCATTGTTTGTATCTTTCTTTTTTTTCCAAGTGTCTGATCTCATTTAGATGTGCCCCCATCTAAACAAGCCTATTCAGAATTTGAGAAACTGCAGATAGCATTGATCAATTCAATGCACTGCATATTTCATTACAAGTAGCTTTTGCTATGTTGATGAACAGTTACTCACAAATATGCTGGATATGTAATAATTTTCTCTGATCTGTAATTGCCCAAGAACAAAAAGAGTTCTTTTTATATCTGAGGAAGCTATATCAGTCAGCAACAAAATATTTTATAGCGATGTAGTACTTTAGCAGCTCAATCTTGGCAAGAAGGAGATGAGGTGAAAACAAAATGAACAGAATACACTTTGTCTTTCCTCTCTTCTTTCCTTGTTGAAGCCATTAATACAAGGAACTGTAAATTAGCCTAATCCAGCACCTCAGACAAGCAACCGCCTGCTATAGAATGAAGTTTATTGTTCTTTTTCCGTTAGACTTACACTTTCACAATAGCAAGTTGGAGGAGCTTTTAGCTGTGTTTGCCCTAAACATTATGCTATAAAGATCAATTAACAATTTTATCCCTATCTTTAATTACATTTTGTGGTACATTTTGTGTATCACTTAAATTCAAAATGGGTGGCATCTGGGTTTCTGAGCCAAGAGTTAGAATTGTCTTATAATGCCAGGGCTGGTTTTTAAAAACCTCAAATGGCCACTGCCTTGTGATTGGATGATAGAAGAAGCCATAAAGTTCAGTTAAACTATCTCACTTGTTAGGTGAGGGTCCCATTTAAGTGATGGTGATGGGACTAGTCAAGAGGAAAAACCATTCTTTTCAAATGGGATTTCTAATAGAAAGATACAGATACTTTATTAGCCAAGCATGGTTAGACACACAAGGAATTTGGCTCTGGTACAGCAGCTCTCAGATCTTATAAAATAAGGATTTCTCCACAGTATAATGTGTTCTGCCGCTTTTTTACTACCTTACTTCCATTTCTCCAATGTATGGCTTCTTCTATCCTACACTTTCTGCAATTCTGGGATCTCTAACTCGATATAGTTCTAATTTATGTGTTCTTATTTTTCTTTTCTTTGCCTCTTTCCTCAACTAGTAGACTTGGCCAGTTCCTGCCAATCCTCACTGCCCCACAGTGAGTCATATGGCCTTAGTTGACTGGGTTGGCATCACTGTTTTAGCTTATTTTAGACTTTATAGCTTTTTCCAGCATTTCAGGTCAGCATCTGGCACAGGTTGGTGTCAACTGCTGCTGGCTGCTGGCTGTTAGGTTAGAGGGCAATTGCTGACTGCTGTTGAGCTATCCTTTGCTTGGACCCTCTGAACCTCCTATAGCATTCTTGATTGTTTGGAACTGACTCACTCTGGTTGGCCATTTCTGTTTGTTACTGGGACAAAAATACATCTTTCCATCCTACTCCCTTTCCTCTTCAGCTGTATCCTGTTTAAAGGGCTAGGTCACTGAAAAAGGCATGGATGGGTCACATGGATGAAAAAGGCATGGATCCTTAAAATAAACAAGGTAGGTAGAAGTATAGATGTTCTCATCGCTGTGCCTTCCTCCTCCTCCGCCTTCATGTGAGAACTACGTTTGCCCCTCTGACTTATTTTGTTGTGTGTGAGTTGTGGATTTAGCAAAGAAATTAATTTAAGATTTCATTCTAGTGGTCCCCAGCATTGTGACTGGCTAAATGATGTCTTCAGGCTACATTGGTAGCCCGAAGAATTGTTCTGAAAAACTATTGTGTTAACTTGAGTAGTCCTAAAATCCAGCTATGGATTCTTGTTTTCTTGCCATTGAACTGTAACATCAGTTTAATATTTATTTGGGAGTGCCAGTATGAAGCAGTCTGCTTTTGTTTGTTCAATAAAATACAAATAAAACAAAACTTGGCTTCATGGGTTAGTGTGATATATGAATCAAACATGGAAGCAAAATAAAAGGAAATTTTTAAATCCTTGTTTTCAGACTTCATGCCCAAAAGATGAATTGGTTGAAAACTCTAATGAAGGGGGACTTACTTTAGTCAATCAAATTATGTTTGGTTTATAAATTTCCCAAGCTACAATATTTAAGGGAAACTTTTATAAATAATATCCATAGGTCTGGAAAACAGTGGTTTGTCTTTTTTTAGCTCAAGTGTTTTATGTTCTACATGGGAAAGGAGAGAATGTGAAATAACTACATAAATTGCTACTGCAAGCAATTTCTTCCTTGGCTGTCTTTTTCAATCTTACTCATTCCTAAAGAAACAGCATACAGACATTCTAATCAGGCCTATTTGTTTGTGTTGGGCATTTCAGTAAGGCTAGGGGGGAAAACAGAAGTCCCATTTCTAAGAACCTGACATTCAAACACAGAACAATTCTTCAAGGGAGATCCATTAACTTTTTTTTTATTCCATTCAGTCATGTCCAATTCTCAGAGACTGCCTGGAAAATTCCCATCATTTTCTTGGCAAGGTTTTTCAGAAGTGGTTTGCCATTGCTTTCTTCCTAGGGCTGAGAGAAAGTGACTGGCCCAAGGTCTCCCAGCTGGCCTTATGTCTCAGGTGGGACTAGAACTCAAGGTCTCCCAGTTTCTAGCCTGAAGTCTTAATCACTAGACCAAACTGGCTCTCATTACCATTTAGGTCATCACATTTGGAAAAGGACAGAATGATCAGGAGTGGACTCAGACTTTCCCTACAAAAAAGTAGCATGGGAAGAAAGATTACTAAGAGGTGACCTGAGTAAGGCATACCCTGTAATTTCATGCATGGCTTTTTCTCCTTCTCTCAAAAAAAATGTGATTGGGGCCATCCAATTAAGCTGGAGAGAGATGTAGAACAAATACAATATTCACACAGCACATATTCATAACATATATTAAAAAAGTAGAATTCACTAGCATAATACTTGGTGATGATCAGCTTTAAAAGGAGAATTGGATGAAATCATTCAAGACTGGTCTTCAGAACAAATGTTACCTCTGAATTGGGGATAAAGACTGTTAAAGGGGTACAGTAGCAGGACTGGGGTAGCAGTCAATAACATACACCATTACATCAATAAGAAGTTGGCTGCTTGTATATAAGAGTTCTAACTCCAGTTGAGAATTAGAATTAAACAATCATATTGCAGTTTTTTGTTTTGCTGTTGTCTTAATAAAATCCTCAATTTACTGTTTATCTACTGTTTTAAGTGATTCCTGATTTGAGAGTCTGCAGACCAGTGTCTGATCAGAGAAGGTTGATCCAGGGAAAATGGGACAATTTTCATCTGCTACTTATGAGTGCCCCAACTGCCAACTGTGGAAACAAAACCCTGAACTAAGATAAGCCTTGACCCAATCCAGTAGAGCTGTTCTCGGGTATGTATTTGAATATTAAGTATGTCTGATTCTATAGTTCATATTGTATTTAATAACATGTGAACATACATGAGGAAATGGGATATAGGTTTACTTTGAAAAGTCTTCTGCATTAATTTTATAATTTGTTTTAGAACTGGAAATACACAAGAGCCTGATTTAGCTTTAAAAATTACAACCATAATTTATACTCAGAGTTCATTTAACCAAAGATCCTAGATGTTACTCAATCTATTTCAGCATGTACTTTTAGGGCAGGTTACTTCAGAAACTTATAGGAACAAGTGATCCTCTAGAAGTCTTCTTGAACTTTCAGACACTTTTGATAATTTCTAGGTTCACACAAAAGGGGATCAAAAGCAATGGTGAAAAATACAGGAAGCAAAGAGTAAGAATACAGGGGAGGTTTATCCCAAGCTTCTAGACTAGATTCTCATCTTTTTAACTTGATTAAGAATGTACCTGATTTCAAGACAAACAGCGAGGTAGCCAGATTTGCTGATGACACACAGAGTTGCAAACATTTACAACAAAATAGATATTAACATTGCAAAAGGATATCACATAAACTGCAATCATCCATTTTCATTTTCTTTTACGGATTTCTATGCTGCATTTTCAGAAAAGTTATTTCCAACTTATCAAGTAAATTGGTTTCAACCTTTGCTTGACCTGTGTGCTGTCAATTGCTTTCCAGAAAATAAGTGATGTTCAAACAGGCTTTAATTACAGATAGTATTGCCATTTACGGGATCAGGGTGGCCAAATGGTTAAGACATTGGGTTGTCTGCTAGAATGTTGGCACCTGAGTTTGAGACCTGGGCGCCGTACAATGGGGTGAGCTCCCATTACTTGTTCTGGCTCCTGCCAACCTAGTAGTTGGAACACATGTATAATGCAAGTAGATAAATAGGTACCACTTCGGTGGGAAGGTAACAGTGTTCACATGACCATGGAAACATCTTCGGACAATGCTGGCTCTTCAGCTATGAAAAAGAGATGAGCACCTCTCCCTAGATTGGACATGACTGCAGGGGAAACCTTTACTTTTATTGCTACTTACCATCAGCTAACTTACTTACACCAAATTAATTAATGCTCTCATTCTTGTTAAATCAATTGATTTTTCTCCAATCCACTTTTAGAATATACTGGGCTTCACCTCTCACACCATTACTGAAATTAAGAGAATGTACCTGAGCTGTTGATATCACTAAAATCACAGAAAGAATAATACACGTATCATTGCAGGTTTTTGTTTTCTTCACTTGTTTGGCCAAAATCAAAATTAGTACTGAAAATCTGCTAGCAGATAGTATGGTTGCTTTGCTAAAAAAGAAGACTCCAAAAATGTTTATTCATGTAACAGAAATTAAGGGCACCAACTGTTAAAATAATATCTTAAGGTAAACTGTTTACAGATGGATGATTAGACATTAATTAGCACCTTGCTGGAGAATAAGATCAGCTGTCTGTTCCCAGTTCTCTGTCCTTGATCGCTTGTTGACCTTCAGCAAGTCAGTTTATCTTATTGGTCTGTTTGCCCCCACCCACAGATTGATCTGCTGGTATTTCCATTCTGATTTTATCTATTTTGCCAAGTAAAAATTAATTCACTAGAAAAAATATAAAAGTGGTACAATGGAGTTATAGGAAAGAAATTATTTCCCATCTGTTAATGTGAGTCTGGGTGACTTCTTGGACAAATCTGAAATTGTAGGCTAACCACTTGGGCTAAATGATTGAATGAATATTCTTAAGAATAACTTCAATGTGGAAACTTCAATAATACATCTCCAGCTCTTGTTTAGATTCTATGTGAAGCCATGGTTTGGTCAAATAAGCCACAAGTGACTGTGGTCCCATAATGTGCTAAGCTAGAATCAAATAATATGCCTCACTCCTACTTTATTTGTTACAGCATGTGAAATTAATTAAACTTACTCTCCTTTTGAACAACTGCCTGAAAAACATCAACAATCTGGCTAGCCTGATCTCCACTTGGGTTATATTATCCTTACCATGTTGGCAGGGGAATTCTGGATGCTGAAGCCTACACATCTTCAAGTTGCCGAAGAAACACTGGTCTATACCTTTTTGGGCTGATATAGAAATGTTAAGCAGTCCCTCCCTTCTCCATATTGCCCCATTGATGGCAGCAGCCAGGAGCCCCTTTTTTATTAATATTTTTAGTAGCTAGAGGGGTTTTTTTATTAATATTTCTAATAGTTTAGGATGTTCTTAAAGTAACAATAAGAATTGGTTGAAACCTATCAAGGACCCTGAAGCTGAACTCTTGCACTCTAAAACTTGTTAGAATGTTAAAACCATATCTCTTGAATATTTAAATGAGCATTAATGGGATTATGGGTTGTCAGCATACTACATGGAAGCTAATGCACATGTGTGCCACATAAGCTGTGTGTCAATTAACAAGAACCAATGGATAAACTCACTCCCAAACCCAATATGTTTGAACTATACATCAAGTAATTCCCTACATTTAGCTTGCTCCTCCTTTGGCTGAATGGTCAGTGAGGTGTCCCCTTTGCTTATGCACATAGTTTTATTATCCACCTTTCTGTCTCAGTTATTGGGCAACAGCATGCTGGGTTCAATGAATTGCCAGATTTTCTGGCTTATACCACCACTGTCACTGAAGAGCTGATCATTCACAGCTTCATTATATTTATCTACAGCATGAAGTCTTGAGATACAGCACCCACAAATGCCTCTTTGTCAACTGATAGTGCAACATCTCCTACTGTAGGAAAGCCTTTGCATGCTGCAGAGGTTTGTTTTAAACTGAGAAAGAGAAACACTGAAAATAAGTTTTCAGTCTCTGGTTGCTTTGGAAAGGGCAGGATAGTTCGCTCTTTCTTCTGTGCTGAACTTGAATAATATGGGGCCTGGAAATAGGGTTAAATAAGTTTTTGAAATGCTTTATTCTTTTCTCTTCTTCTATCTGCAGTCCATATTTTCATTCATTACTGAATTAGTAAACATAACTCACTCCATTTCTAAAACATCTGCTGTGAAATGATATAAACACAACTCCATATATTTGAAGATAATATGCTGTAAACAGTCTCCGCTGCTTCAGTTATCCAGTTACTCTGATTCTTTCATGTCAGAAATTGTGTCCTAACGCAGAGTTCTGAAATTAACTTTGTACTACTTCAGGTGGTATTGTTTACTTGCATTGCAATTATCTATACAAATTATGTTTATATCACAGAATGCTAAATTAAGAACTAGTGTTACACTTTGGCCCATAAGCACTCAGGATGGAACAGATGGAACTGATTCAGAATGGCAAAAAAATGTAATAAGTTAACAATATAATAAGCAATCAGAGTGAGTTAAATGCTTTCCATTAAGTGTACAGCAACTTTCAATTATAATTCAAGGTCTCAGTGATCCTTCCTAATTGTGCCATCAGAAGAACTTGTAATCCTTTGTAGTTTTGCTTATAAACTGTGTGTTCAAGCCTATACTTATTGCCTTCCTACATACACATTTCATCCTGCAACTGCTGTCTGTCTTAACTTGGATGGCCAATGTGTGAGGAGCAAGAGGACACCTGTCAAGCCACAAATTGCTCACTCTTGCAATATTGGTTATTGGGTTGGCCCCTAATGACAACTACAGTTCTGTTTCTGAGTGACTCGGCTTTGTGACATTGAATTATTGGTGACAGGGAATGATTCCATATAATACCTCTTTTTACTTAAATTTTCCTTCAGTTGAACCTAGTAGCTTAGTCACAAATAAAGCTTTGCACTTTTGTCCTACAGTCAATTCAGACAGTAATCCCAATCCTCTGTCTCTATATCTGATGCACTGCTTTTATCTTTATCTTGTAGGTGGATTGCAGCAGAGTAACATCATCTCTGATGTGCATTGTTCAGTCCACCTCTAATCTAATCACACAAGCATTTTTTTTAAAAAGAACTTTTGACTGACTCACTGTAGGTAAATAATGCTTTTGAGTGCAACAATTTCAGCATGACTCAACTACCTGCAATAAGGGCATGTTTAAACAGATGCTGCTTTTGACTCGAGCAGCATCTGCTGGCTTGTAATAGAACCACTAGCAAGGTATTAAAATCTCTGCAGTCTTTGCAGATGTGCCAGGCTTCTTTTATTTAGTTTCTCAATTTGAAATTAATGTTGGGAGAAGAGAATATATGTATTTTCATCTCCGTTTCATAGCTGAAGAGCTAGCATACATGCCAAGGCCCATGGAATGCTGTTACCTTCCCACTGAACTGTCAGTACCTGTTTATCTATTTGCATTTTTACATGCTTTTGAATTTCTAGGTTGGCAGGAGTTGAGCAAGTAATGGGAGCTCACCCCCTTATGCGGCGGTGATTGGATCTCGAACAACCAAGCTGCTGATCTTCCAGCCAACAAGTCCAGTATCCTAGCCACTTGGACATTGCGTTCCTTTTATGTATATGTACGTGTGTGTGTGTGTAGTTGTAAGCCACCACCTGCTTTGTTTAGCAAAGTTTTAATGACCATCCATAATTATTTTTCAGCCTCTGTATTAAGATTCAAACAGGAAATACAGGAAATATGTACAAACACAATTTTCAGAACAAAATGGCTTCTTCAGGCAAAATTCAGTACTAAAAAGTCAGCACCAAATAGTTTCAGTTTTGGTCTATGGAAGTTGTTTTTTCTACTCTTTCCTGTTTTTGACTATTGCATACAAATTTCCTGCATTTTCTGGTTGCAGTCTAAGACAGAGACTGAAGCATAATTATATATGGTCATTATACCACTGCTAAAATAACATATATAGCGGTGGCCTAAGACTTTTGTACAGTACTGAATATAAGGTAAAGGTAAAGATTTCCCCTTTCAGTTGCGTCTGACTCTAGGGGGTGGTGCTCATCTCCATTTCCTAGCTGAAGAGCCAGGGTGTTTGAAGACACTTTCGTGGTCATGTGGCTGGCATGACTAAATGCCGAGGTGCATGGATGCTGTTACCTTTCCCAGTGAAGATGACACCTACTTATCTACTTGCAGTTTTATATGCTTTTAAACTGCTAGGTTGGCAGGAACTAGGCAGACAACGGGAGCTCACCCTGTTACATGGCAGCTCTTGGGTCTCAAACTCATAGTACTGTGTGTGTGTATAAACACACACACAATTTCCCTTCTTTCTCCTATGAGTGGTATGTGTCTTCTTCAATCTCAGATCCTCCACAAGAGGCCTGGGAATTTGAGGGTTCTGCAAAGTATCTTAGCTGATCCTAGCACTGCACTCTTTTGGACACGGAGCTCAGATGTTGTTCCTGGGACTTGTTAGATCCACTCTCCCAATTTAGGAGTCACAGCCCCGAAGGCTCCAACAACCACTGAGACCAATTGGATCTGAGACCACTTTCCACATTTTATCTTGTACACACAAATAGTGCTCTGATACAGTATTCTGTGTTACAGAATAGTGAACCAAACTGCAAAGGTGACAGGACGGATAAATAAAATTACTTTTTTTTCTGCAGCATAAGCTTAATGCAGTGACTTACATACTGAGATTAAAAAGGCTGCATTCTTTAGAGACTAATGCTAAGAGGGGTTAGTAACCTTGATGGCTATATTTAGAAGCATGTTACAAGAGAGGCTTGTCATTCTTCCAATTATGTTCAAGGAGCTGGTCCTAGTGCTTGAGTGGAGCTTCGGCAAGTCTCTTGTTGTGGGATCTTCTATGCTCTGCTGCCTGAGTGACAGTAAGCAAATCTTCTCTGGACCTTCACTGCCTGTCCATTACCATTGGCCCATTGCCTGATATGAAAGGGGAAAGACCTGCATCTCATGGCAATAATGGCATAAAACAGGATAATATATAAGATAGGCTTTTCACTGGCTCCAGCAGGGACCTCATTACATAAGACTTCAGGTGTTACCACAGGTAGCACCTGTCTTCAGAACAATTCTTGCAGTTCTTATCAGGAGCATTAGGCCACCAGCAGAGGAAGTCACAGCATCCCAAAACCAGCAAATTATCTTTTTTAAAAAAGCTATTAACTTTAATGCTGTGAAAACTGTCTGAAATATGATGTATTTCATGGTTTATCAACTCAACTCGGACAAAGATACAGTATTACTTTCTCATTTTCTTCAGAATAAGAAATATTTGAAATAAAAATATTATTGGAAATTCACACTTGAGCCACTAGATGTTCTATATGTGGGAATTCTTTGTACAAGCCTGAAGAATAAAGGTCAGCTATTTTAATAAACTGACTTATTAAAGCTGTGTCTTTAATGTGATTTCTTAGAGCAATTGCACTCTTTTCAATCTCATAGAGAATGAAAAGACAGGAAGCTGCTTTTAAAAGGTGTAATATTCATGAATATTCTGAAGCATTCCTTCCAGATCATGGTTTAGACAATCCAAATTTTATATTTATAAAATATAAAAAAATGTATA
>JANHZU010005281.1:0-11915 GCA_032468055.1 Acrochordus granulatus | reverse complement strand
ACTCATTCACTGTTTTTTTGTTGTTTGGAATCTAAACTGATACAAAGGGGCAACCGCTGTAGCTGAGCAGTTAAATAACACCAGCCATGAAACATGGAAGCCCAGGCACCAAAGATGTCTGAAATCTTCAAAAGCAAAAAATCAAGAAAACACCGGGCTCAGATGGTGTGACCCTCTTCCTGCCTGAAAAACTATGTTGCACAATTGGCCCCTGTCTTCACACAGATTTTCAATAGATCACTGGAGCTGTGCTATGTCCCTTCTTGCTTTAAATGTTCTACTTTTATCCCCGTTCCTAAGAAAGCCTCCATCAGTGGGCTGAATGACTACAGACCTATTGCTTTAATATCTGTAGTCATGAAGACTTTTGAGAAGCTGGTGCTGGCCCATCTGAAAGTCACCAGAGATCTGCTGTTGGATCTGCTGTAGTTTGCCTTTTAGGCAAATAGGTTAGCACACTATATCCTGCAACATCTTGACTCCCTGAGATCTATGCATGTGTCCTTTTTGTGGACTTCAGCTCAGCATTTAATACCATCATCCCAGCCATTCTTCATTACAAACTGACCCAGTTCACTGTGCCTACCCATATTTGTAAGACAGACAGGAAACAGCAGGTGAGGCTAGAGAAAATTACATCCATTACTTGGAGCAATTAACACTGACACTCCTCAGAGCTGTGTGCTCTCTCCACTGCTCTTTTCCCTCTACACCAATGACTGCACCTCAGGGGATCCCTCTATCAAAATGCTGAAATTTGTGGATGATACAACAATCTTTGGACTCATTTGAGATGATGATGAGTCTGCATACAGATGGGAGGATGAGCACCAGGCCCTGTGGTGCAGTGGCAAAAATTTGGAGCAGAATATGCTTACAGCTATGGAGATGACAGTCGATTTTAGGAAGAGTCCTCCTATTTCACTCCCTCTTACCATACTCAGTAGCACAGTAGCAGCAGTTTTGGGAGATTATAGAGCTTCTGGGCTCTATAATCTCCCAAAACTTGAAATGAATGGCTAACATTATTACCACAATCAAGAAGTTCAATCTACCTCAAGAGCTATTGATACAGTTCTTTAGAGGAATCAAGTCTGCCTTTTGTACATCTACAACTGTCTGGTTTGGTGTAGCAACTATGAAGGACAAATACAGACTCCAACAAACAGGACTGCAGAAAGAATAATTGCCACTAGCCTGCCTCCATGAAGGATTTGTACATTGTGTGGATCAAGAGAAGGGCAGAGAAAATATCTGCGGACCCCTCTCACCCTGGACATAAATTGTTTGAATCTCTTCCCTCTGGTCAGCACTACAGGGTATTGCATACCAAAACAACCAGACACAGGGACAGTTTCCCCCCCGTACCATTATTCAGCTGAATATGAGTATAATACAAAGAATTCTAAATTAATCCAGAAGTTCTGTCTAATGTGTATACATACTTATCAATAGATTGTGGTTCTACTTCTACAGTTTCCTATATTTCATTTTTCTACTGGCTGCACATTTTGAATGTACAACTTACCATTGAATACATAATTTCATTTACTTATATCATTATCTTATTTTATTTACTGTTGTCTTGCAAGTACACTGAGAGCTGCTGTAGTGGAGTCAAATTCCTTGTGTGTGTCTAATCATGCTTCACCAATAAAGTATCTGAATCTGAGAGGCAGTGGGTATAACCACCCCAAAGATATTCTGCCACGGGTTCCTCAACTCTGGGAGCTCAGCTGACCTCAACAACTGTCATGTAATTTCCAGAACTGCTGTGATTTTTCAAGTGTACATAGCTACAGCAACATTTTGCCCCAGATAAATCATAGGGTCCAAACAACTGATATCTATAAATTAAATCAGACAGCTTCCTTCTTTGCAGCCTTTCTTTTTACTTCTCCTCTAAGGCAATTGTTCTAAGTATTCTTATTTGATACCCATTTTATTAACAGAAGATTTATCTTGCCCAGTGTGCTCTTCTGGTAGCCAGCTGGGGCATAAGTAATCTACATGGTAAAAATGGTAGATTAATTTACCATTTAGCCAGTTCTCTCCTATCTTCAGTTTAGGACTAGTTCCTTTGCAGTTGGTCCTCCAACATCAATTAATGTTTTTAAGTGATGCCTAAGAGCAGAGCAAAGGAATCAATAAGCCAGATGGCTAAGGGATTAAGAACCTGTGTACCATTTTGGTTTGGAACAGCCTTTACACAAGTTTAGGCAAATTTCTTCCAAACTGAAGTAAATACACATGACTAATGAACAATAACCTGCTGATAAAAGTCCTTCCTTTTCTCAGATTGAAAATGCCCTTGGTAGAAAATAGGTTTGTATGCACTCAGATTTCCAGATCCACTGATTTTGCAGTGTGACTTTTAAATTTCTTTATGGAAACAGGGCACTTTCTTTATATACAGAGTGAAATATTTTGCTTGCCTAGAGATGTTTCACATTCATCAAACAAATGCTGAGGGAAAAAATAGGTATGTGCATATGTGCAGGAGCAGAGATACTGGGTGGTAAGTTTGATGAATTGCAGCTCACGAAAGCTTATACCTTGTAATAAAATTTGTTAGAAAGGGTGCTACCAGGCTCCTGATTTTTTTCCCACTGTAGACGAACATGGCTGATGAGTGTATAACGGCTGCCTTGCTTAGTTCTCATTCTCTTCTATTCCCAGAAACCTCTGTGAAGGATAAGATTAAGTATGGTCTTGAATGGGTATGAATCTACTTTGCTCTTTATGACATATGAAGAATGTGTCCCTAATAGCCACTATCTATTGAAACAAGTAAAGGATCTACAGGACATTTACTTATAAGGAAGGGAATTGAGATATTAGAAAAGAAAAGAGAGACAAAAACAGAGAAATCAAAGGAAATATGGCCACCAGAATGCTTTAAGAAGAATACTGGGAGCCCTTGTAATAGATTGAGGTATGTTGTTAAGTACTTTCAAATCTTGTATGATCTGCTCATGTAATGTTATTTTTAAATACAGTTTTAATTGTTTACAACTAACTAGTCCAGGAGTGTCTATGAGGGGGTTTCAAAAAGTTAAGAAAGTGGCTGCAACTATGTGGTTGAAGCTCTTATCCTTTTGTATACATGTTGCATGTATGATGGATATAAAAAAATGGGTGGGGCTTGAGTTGTCCAGTGTCAGCTGCCATCTTGACTCTTCTGACTGTCTCCTTAGGATGCCCCTGAACTGCTTCACTGAGTAAATGAACAAATGAGAATATATTTATGCCTCCTGATTAATCAACGTAAGAATTCCATGTTTATCCTTGGAATGAACATTTTAACTATATTTATTATCAAAATAAATTTAGAAGAAATTGGCCAATCCTGGCAGATAAGTCTACTTTCATCATAATCAATATATAAGAAATACTATTTTAACTGTCAGCCATTTCAGATTCAATGGAAAGTCCCATTTTCCCAAAGGGGAAAGATTTTTTACTGTCCTCATTCTTTATATTATTTGTAATGTTGTTTAGAAAGTTGAAAGGCAAAAGGAGAAGGGGACGGCAGAGGATGAGATGGTCAGTACAATGGGCATGGGCTTGGGCGGACTCCAGAAGGCAGTGCGGGACAGGGAGGCCTGGCGTGCTGCGGTCCACGGGGTGGCGAAGAGTCAGACATGACCAAGTGCCTGAACAACAACAATTTTTTTTGTTGATCTTTGTCATGTTATAATTTGCTGTGTATGCTCTAAAGGTATGTGTCAGATGTCATTCCACCAGCATAGAGTTCAACTCACTGGAAGAGCCAAAGTAAGGCAGGGGCTCAGATGGCAAGAGAAACAGGGTTTGCCTTTTAATAAAATAAAAAATCCAAACTAAGGTGCTGTCCCCCAGCCGGGGTATTTCAATCCTTTCCAGAGGTTAGGTCAGCCAAGAATGACCTAGAAAATTCAGGCAAGACGACCTGCCTCAAAGCCACAGAATCAGACTGCTTGAGAGAAAAGCAGCTTCACATTACGGCCATGTCTTGTAGTAGGTTAAAATTATAATACCATTGTCATCAGTCCAGGAAGTCAAAGCCATCCTGTTTTCTGGCTGGTAATTTTTTGGCTTCTACCTCAGCCATTTTTCTGGTACTGAACTGTGCAGCATTTACAGGTTAGTTTTGTCTGTCTTTGTCTGTGTGAGAGAGAGACAGAGAGAGAGAGAGACATAGCAGCTGGATTGAAGTCCAAACCTTGTAGGTCGAGTGGGGAAAGGATGAGCCTCACCAGGGGTGTCCTCAGGGAGGAGGTTAAAAAAAAAGTCAAGATGGCAGCTGCAATCATGTGATTGACACACATAGGAAAGGGCAGGGGTTGATATTACAGTTGTTGCCACTATCTTGACTTCTTTACACCATCCTTGTGGATATCTCTGGGCCCCACTCTCTCTGCATCCTAGTTTTATTCCTACTTAGCCATGAGAGGTCTAGAAAAAGAGAAGGCCACAACCTAAAGCATAATCTTTAACTTCTCGTATCTGTATCTGGAAGCTAGAGGGGAAGGATTTACACTGTCCCATCTGGATTGTGCAACATGAGGATCCACAGAATTGAAAAAAGAAACTCTGGCCACTGAACGATCCCCCAGCTGCATGTTGGCATCTAAATTAGACCAGCATCTATGGCTTCATTTTCAACATGCTCTCACTTTCAAGTTTTTTTATAACATTTTGATGAATGTTTATTTACAAACTCTGGGTACAAATTATGATTAAAGTGCTCAAATGACTCATAATTTGACTCATGATCTGGATTTTGACATGTTAGACCCAGCCATAAATTGTCATAAATGTGTTGAGTGAACATGCTTGTGTTATTATTGCTTTGGCTTCAGACTGGAAAGAGTTGGGACTTTTCACTCTAAAAGACTACCATAAATCCCCTTTTTCTATTATGAATAAGTTCATCTCCCTTCAGTGTAGGAATATATCCATCTATATATGTTCACAGTATATTGGCCAAAATCAAACAAACTAAAAACAAGCAAAAACCTCTTTGTTATTTATTTATCATTTAAACTTATCTCTCAACTCACCACGTTATAAATCTTTCTCACTGTTTCCCCCCATGGCATCAACCCTATAAGGTGAGTTGGGTCGAGTGATAGTGACTACCTAAGGTTACCAGTGAACTTTCAATGGCTGAGGTGGTCTTGAACAGATCTCTTTTGTGCCCAATATTTTAGTTATTACCCCACACTGGTGTGCCAGTGAATTACAAACTCCTCATTGAGAATTAAGAAATGTTTATGGTGATTTCTTGGGTTCTTTGGATCTCTTTAAGATAGTAATATATGACTTTTTGATTATCAATATTGATTTAAGGGCAGTAAGACTTGTAGCATCATAACCTCACAGCTTAAAAATAAGTTAAAACCAATTGAACATAATGCAATAGCAAAATGCAATAGGTATAGACATCATGATGCCCTCAGGCTGTAATGTACCCTTGGATAATTTTTGCCCAGATTTTTTTTATAAAAAGTAAATAGGAAATTCACATGCTATAATGCACCAAACTCTAAGTTTGTAACTTAGGACCATTTTTTAATATGAACAGAAAATTCTCCTATGATAGTCATTATGTAACTATTTGCATAAGATTCTTTCTGAATCCCAAATGTACACCTGTTCTAAAAAGCCTCCATTCAGTTAAAAACTTCTACATGACACTCGGTGATGCAATTCCCTCTTCTTATATGAAATTAAAAATGAAATTATTTGGGCTGAAGTTGAAGTAAGGGTATGTTAGAAAAAGTATTTTAGTGATGTATATGGAAATCATAACGATTTGTCAAAGACTTGAATTAAAAAAATATATGGAAATAATACTTAAATATAATTTATATATATATATTATACACATAAAATGCTGACAAAATAAGTGATCAGGATCACTTTTGTTATTATAAATAACAATGAACTCATTTGCAAAATCAAAAAATTGATATTCTGAAATTTTGTGAGGCCCAAAACATTGCGTAGTCCTAAGATGTAGATTGTCTAGTTTATGCCTAAATCCAGCACTGTCTCTAGGACTTTATTTAGTAGACCAATATTTGAAGAATATCAATCATTAACACCACATGGCTAAAGATAGAAATAAAACTAGTAAGTAGACTGGTGTGATCAGTCCTTGGATGAAAAGATCACCTGCAAAAACTATCATTTGCTTTGACTTCCATGGCAAATGACACTCAGATTATAAATATATTGAAAAACCAAGGGAAGAGAAATGAATTTGAGAAATGTTTCTGAGAGACTGGAAAATTGTTCCTATATTCTGCAATGAATGAAATACTAAAATGAATTCAGATTAGATGTAATTGTAATGAGACAAGTTTGTAGATTTTGATGACCTTTTATTAATTTTATTTCTTAGATGTTGAATCTATCTTTCAAAACAAAATTTTCACATGAAAGTATATAGTCACAAAGAACATGTTTGAATATTATAGTGATATTTAAAAGAAAATAAATCTAAGAAGAAATCAAATATACTATCACAGGTCATCACAAAAATATTCCTTGTTCTGGGATCTCAAAATTGACTACATCTGGTCTCAGACTAAAAACAAGAGACTTTGTAGCTAAATTTAGAGAATTAATCATAAAAGCAGGTAAATATTTTGTAAAATCAACTTTTTTGACTTGCATATTATGCAAACTTACACATTGTCTGAGTGCTTACTTCTCATGACATCTGACTTGCTATATTCTGCAATAGATGAAGTTTTTGAACTGTTTTAAAAGGTATTTCAAGCTTAATATTTTGAAACAGTATAATCTGGGTATAATAACCAACTAAGTTGTTTTTATATATATAGTAAGCACTCATAGTCATTACAATTCCTTAGGTTTACATTCTGAATTAAAAACTTAGTATTTAATTATTATTTTTGTTAACATTTATTTTGTTGTATGCTACTCAGAATCACATAGTTCAGATTCAGATACTTTATTGGCCAAGCATGATTATAAATGCAAGGAGTTTGCCTCTGGTACAGCAGCTCTCAGTATACTTGCAAAACAACAGTAAATAAAATAAGATAATAACATAAATAAATGAAATTATGTATTCAACAGTAAGGTGTACATCCAAAATATGTAGCCAGTAGAAAAGGAAATATAAGAAAGTATAGAATTAGAACCACAATCTATTGATAAGTATGTATACACATTAGACAGAACTTCTGGATTAATAATATGAGTGGGACAACCTTATACATTTTTAACTAAATTAATAAATACATATTTTTTTAAAAAATAAGTAATGAGGAGTTTAGGGATTTTCAAACCACAAGTAATGGTTTCTAATGTAACTTTCTAAAGCCTTAAATAATTTTTGTGTATGTATGCGTGTGTGCCTTTGAGTCAGTTTTTGACTCCTGGCAACTACCTGGACTAGTCCCTGCAATTTTCTTGACAAGGTTTTTTGGAAGTGGTTTGCCATAGGGCTGAGAGAGTATGATTGGCCTAAGGTCATCCAGTTGATTTCATATCTAAGGCAAGACTAGAATTCAAAGTCTCAAGACTGATGCTTTACCCACTATAATAAAGTGGCTCCTTGTATGTTAAAGTGGCTCCTTGTGTGTTAAATTAAAGAGGAAGCCAGGAAGGGAGATAATAGAGATGACCCATCAATGTGAATAAAGAGGAAGCAAGGAAGGGAGATAACAAAGATGACCCATCAATGTGAATAAAGAGGATAGCAAAGATGACTCATCAATGTAAATCTCCCCTCACCTGATGAAGGCCACGTACTCACCTGGTAAATTTCCACTCTCAATGTATACAAATATTACCTCATATGGAGAGACCATGACCCGGAAGTTATTGTTCTGTATAAATTTGTTGTTCTAAGGGCCCTTCGGGGTTCAGACTTTTTTACACGCTTAAGCGCTCTGAACCTTGCGCAAATAAACCTTTCCTTCCTTAAAAGAGCTGACTCAAGTCCCTTTTTTTCTGCAACACTACGAGTGACTCTGAGCCGTTTACGATAAATTATATTTTTATTTCAAAAGGCAAAAGAGTATCAAATCAGGTCTAACTCTATAACTTCCGGATAGTGCATCCGCTGAGATACGTGTGTTTAGTTTGACTGTGTGACGCAAAAAATTGTTAAAATAGGACTGTCTGTTAATCCCGCTGCTGGATACACCTTTTCCTTTCTCTGTTCCTTAAATTGTGCTCGAGGGCCCAGAGGAAATTTGGGGCAGCGGAAGGGATGAAAAAGGTTCGCCCGCGACTGATTTTTCGTTGAAGAGCTCTTTTGAAGGAAGCGTGAAATTCTCTGAGAAGCGGATTCCACGCACGGAACCGCCACGGCGAAGGCCTTGAGGCAGCTCTCGGCCGCAAAGGCTCTGCGTTAAAGAGCTGCGTCCGCGCGGAAAAGCTCTTTCCTCAGGTGGCTCTGCCCTCAGTCACAAGAGTTACCGCTTTAACTAGGCGCGGCAGACTAACCAGGCCAGTCTTTTGGGCAGGGGAAGCGGAATAAAACCTAGCGAGGAGAAAAGCTGAAGGACGGGAAAAGAGAGGCGCATCCAGGACGTCTGGCGGCGTTTCCCGACACCCGAACCGGGAAAGCCCACCCGTCCCGAGCCATCAGCTCCTCCTTCGGGACTCCCGATGACTCCAATGCGCAGGCGCGAGCGCGGGAAACTGAATTAGTTTTGGGTCGCGACTGGGCCTCTGCGCTGATTCTCCTGGAGGTACGACGGGGCGGGTGAGCGAACCGGGCAGACGCGAAAGCAGAACTCGGGTCAGGAGCCCGAAGAACGGATCTCTCGCAGGGGCGGAGGAGGGGCGGGAAAGCGGCTCGCGCCCAGTAAGAGGGAAACACTCCCGCGGAAACTGTCAGAAAGGGGCGCGTCCCTGATTTGTGCTGGGTCTATAGGCTCGGGGGAAGTTTTCATTTTTTCTGGACAAAAATGAGTGCGATTTATTCTAGGTCAGATAAGAATTCCTCCCCCGGTAAACGGTGCAAGAAAGTAGTTCTCTAGAGCGGTCTTTCTCAACCTTGGAGCTGGGCGGACTTCGACTCCCAGAATTCCCCAGCCAGCAACTGTAAGCGCTTCTCCTTACAGCTTGTGAAAGAGCAGGGAACTTGCCGACGCGCGAGTAGCAGCTGCCTCCAGGATTAAGGGAAGCGTTTAAACAGAGGAATGAATGAGTTGAGCGAAGAGCTTACTGGGTTAGTTCGGCAGCTTGGAGTTTGGCATCCACAGCAAGCCTTTGATCCAAATCTTGACTCCGAAAAGTGTTCATAAACAAGAGGTTTTTTTTCCAGTTCAGGGTGTGGTTTGCGATCCTTCTCGCCACCTCCAGTTCCGAAATTCCACAAATGAGACAGTGATAAGCACCCTCGGGCATGAAAAGGGGTGGCGATGGGGGTTCTAGAGAAGCTGCTGTGCCTCACTTTCCAGGGTGTGTATCCTAACTTTCACCCTTCTATGCCTTAGAGAAGATCAGATAATGTAAGTTAAAGGGTTTGAATATTTCTGAAAGAATATTATTTACAGTACTATTTTGGCAAACCTAGGTTTGCTCCAGAGTCATCTTGTTATTACAAGATAATCACATTAATGGTGATTCTGGAAAAGATGTCTGAAGTCTCCTTCAAACACACAAAAAAATCAGAAAACCACCCAGCCCAGATGGCGTGACCCCTTTCTGCCTGAAAACCTGTGCTGCACAATTGGCTGCTATCTTCACACAAATTCTCAGTAGATCACTGGAGCAGTGCTACGTCCCTCCTTCCTTTAAACATTCTACCGTCATCCCTGCCCTAAGAAAGCCTCAATCAGTGGCCTAAATAACTACAGACCTGTCACTTTAATATCTGTGGTCATGAAGACCTTTGAGAAACTGGTGCTGACCAATCTGAAAGCCATCACAGATCCATTGCTGGATTCTGTACCAGGCATACATATCAGCAGACAATGTTGTCAATATGACACAGTATTACATCCTGCAACATCTTGACTCCCCAAAGACCTATGCACACGTCCTTTTTGTGGACTTCAGCTCAGCATTTAGCACTTCCATCCCAGACATTTTTCACTACAGACTGACCCAACTCACTGTAGCTTCCAGTACCTATATTTGGATAACCAGTTTTCTGACAAACAGGAAGCAACAGTTGAGGCTAGGGAAAATTGACACAACAGTCACTGGACTGGGATGAATCTGCATACAGATGGGAATTTGAGCAACTAGCCCTGTGGTGTAGTCGAAACAACTTACAGTTGAATACGCTCCAAACTGTGGAGATGGCAGTGGATTTTAGGAAGAGTCCTCCTATTTCACCCCCTCTTAGCATACTCAGTAACTTAGGTATTAAGTCCAGTCCAGTCCTTCAAGTTTCTGGGTTCTATAATCTCCCAAGGCTTGAAATGGACAGCTACCATTCTCACTATTATTAAGAAGGCATATCAGAGGATGTACTTCCTACATCAGCTCAAGAAGTTCAACCTGCCTCAGGAGCTGCTGATACAGGTCTACAGAGGAATCATAGTGTATGTTCTTTATACATCTATAACTGTCTGGTTCAATGCAACAGTATGCAGGACAGACATTGACTCCAAAGAACAGTCAAGACTGCAGAAAGAATAATTGCAGGTAGCCTGCCCACCATGGAGGCCCTGTATATTGAAAGGGTCAATAAAAAAGGGTGGAGAAGATATCTGTAGACCCCTCATCCTGGATACAACATGTTTGAATCCCTTCTGGACAGCGCTATAGGGTATTGCATATAAAACAACCAGACACGGTGACAGTTTTTCCCCGTACCATCATTCAGCTGAATACTTGACTCATTATATGATAGATCACAAAGTGTAAAGAATTCAAAATTAACCCAGAAATTTTGTCCAATATGTTTACATACTTATCAACAGATTGTGGTTCTAATTTTACATCTTGTAATATTCTCTTTCTATTGGCTGCATACTTTGGATGCACGTTTTACTGCTGAATATCTAACTTCCTTTGTTATTATTATTTACTGTTCTCTCATAAGTACACTGAAAGCTGCTGTACCAGAGTCAAATTCCTTGTGTATCTAACCTTTCTTGGCCAATAAAAAATCTGAATATCACCTTAAAGGTTCAGGAGCCCTACTGTTGCTTTTCTTAATAAAAGGTGAAGGATTTCTACAATTTGAGGAGAAACTGGAGTTGTCATCTTACTGTTTTTAATAATACTTTTACTGATATGTTGTAATTATATACAATTTAATTTTCATCTTATGGCCTCATTGTCATCCTTTTGAAGAATCTGAATTCTGAAAGAAACAAACAAACATAATGGAATGTATTTATTAAGGAGAGATAAATGAATGTGTGGGAGATGCATTCATCTTACTCATCATAAAATCCCTGGAATATAACACTATCACCATATACCCTATCCTTTTTCAATCATTGCATTTTTATTCTATAAATGTATAAACTGCAGAATATGGTGATACTAAGGAGGAAGGAAAAAGAATGATTAGCGGTCTGACAGCCAGATGAACAGGTCTAGAATATCCCATTAATGGACTATAAATTAAAAAGGTAACCCTGGCAAGTTACCCTGCCAGTCATGACTGACTCTAGGGTGCAGTGCTCATCCCCGTTTCAAAGCCAGTGTTCATCCAAGGACACTTCTGTGGTCATGTGGCTGGCATGACTAGACGCCAAAGGTGCATGGACGCTGTTACCTTTCCCACTGGAAGAGGTGGTGCCTATTCATCTACTCGCATTTGCATGCTTTTGAACTGCTAGGTTGGCGGGAGCTGAGGCAGAACAGCAGAGCTTGCCCTGCTGCCCGGCAGTGCCAGGTCTTGAACTCGGGCCGCCAACATTCCAGCCAGTAAGCCAAGCTCTTGACCGCTTGTAGTGTTTTAGTTCTGTGATATTTAT
>JANHZU010005279.1:68049-84383 GCA_032468055.1 Acrochordus granulatus | reverse complement strand
ATCCAGATGCCTGTTTTTTAAACTTTTGTTGCGATGCAATTACCCTGGACGAGTGAGAGTCTTCACAGACTTATAATATGATGTAAACATGATGGAAAGTATTATTCTACTGATCTGATTACTGTATTCAGGTATTGTTCCAGTTAACAGTTGACATGTTTTGTACCATTCATGTGAACTCCAAAGGTGGCCCCCAGAGAGCACATGACCATAATTTAGTTGAATATGAACTTAGCTGCTTTGAATGATCACAGCTGATATACTAAAACTGATATATGTGTAAAATGGCATTTGAAGGTCTAGCGAGGATCAAGGAGGACTTTCAGACTGCTACCTGTTGTTTCAGGAAACTCCTTCAGGATTTGCTCCTTCAGAAAGTTTAAAAAAATCTGGGCAGAAAGAACTGGTACATTTCTGATCCAACTTGGTCTTTGCATTCGTCAAAAGATTGACAACCAGATCTGGGTCTACTGAGGAAGATGCCATGCCACGCCACATCATATCTTCTAGTGGCTAATGGATTGGCTCTATACTTTTGCTAGCCATAGATGGCCAGCTTGTGGTACAGGATCTTTGGACAAAAGCAGAAGTTTTCTTAGTGGCTTGCAGTATGTTCTCTGAAACTACAGGGTCTTATAGTTACAACTTATGCCACTACACCAAATAAGAATCAGAATCATTAATCTGTCTACATGGATTTGTCTACTTATGCCCAGCCCTAATGTGATTAGTTTACCTTTGGCTTGGTGCCTTGTGTGAATACAAATTTTGTGGTTTGGAAACCATGGTTTGAGGCTTTGGGTGATGTATGAATTTGGACAATGGGAAGTTACTCAGTAAACCCCTCTGGGCCTCTTAAATTTGGTGGTATATAAACAGAGTGAATGAGTAAGTGTAAAATAAAAACTAAATAAAACTAAATAAATGATAGCTTAGAGTATTGTAAAAAAAAGTTTTTCCCTTTGTTGGAGGGTGTCTAGGAACTCAGTCAGGAAGGAGTCTTTTTCTGAAACTATTTTTAGTGGGAAAGCTAATTTGAGGTCTTTGCATGAAAACTTTGAGATGTTCGGCAGTGCCACCGCCCCCTTGATGGTCGGTTCACCAGAAGAAGTTGGTAGTGACTCTCCTTTCCACTCTTTGTCCTCGTACCTCCCATCTATTTTTTTGTAAGCTTGGAGGACTATTTTTCAAATTTGCTTCTTCCTCCTAATGCATAAGAGGGAGCTGTCAGCAGCCTTGATGTAGTCTTGCAGAATGAATGTGAATTGTGAAGGAGCTCTCAGATAGACCAAGGAAAATGTGACCTGGACAACTTCTGTCCTCTTTTTATTTATCTCCTCTTCTGAGTTCCTGTCTGTATTTGGCTATTAAAGGACCTTGTCCTTGGGAGAAGCACTTATGAAATGTATAAAATATTTAAAGACTGCTTCTTTTAAACACGGGAAGGGTGAAATGGGTGTAGCAGAAAATGACAGTGACATAATGTCCTCTCCTGCTATTACTGTCAAGAAAAGTGCAAAGGCTGGTTTGGGCGTTTTTACTCTCACATTTCCTCATTTGCTACCAATCATGATTGCTTTCAGTACTGTACATTTTTGTAATAGTTCATTCCATATGCAGACCACATTATGAAAAGGAGCAACAGTGTTCTCTCCTTCCCCTTTATCACAGATGATTCAGGCCTTGGGTGACAATTCTGAAGAACTGTCGAAGCCTCGAGTCTGTTTGCTGGGGGATTACCATGATTTGTCATGTGTTCAAAGGTCCTGTCATGCAGATGTCCACGTTTCTTTACGTTAAAAAATGGGAGAGGGGCCTTGATCAGCTCTACTTAAAATAGTGTTCCTCAAATGTAAAAAGTAATTGCAACAGATTGTGGAGTTTGCTTTCAGAGGTTATGAACTGGGCTCAAATTTTTACCTTTCTCTTGCAGGCTTGCCATGATGCCCCACCTCTGAGATCTAAAAAGGCAGATGATTAGTTTTGTTTGGGTTGAATCATAAGGTTCTGGATGGAATGTCCTCTCTCACCCTGTGGCAACTCAGTGGGTGTCTTTTGCCTTTATTATGTAAACAAAACCAAAATGATAACAGCTTTTACAATAAGGGTAGAAAAAGGTACAGTTGTTAACGTTTGCTTTTCAATATTTTGCAAAAGACAAAAATATAATGATTGCCGATGGTCTGGTCAGCTAAGATTTTTCTAACTCTTCTTTGAAACCTCTTGGTGTTACCTTGAGGCCTCCTAATAGAAGTAGAATATTAATTCTATTTATTTTGAGTGTTAAAGACTAATCTATAACCAGATATTTTAGATGGGTGTGATCCTGCCTACTCCTTCCTTGTTGCATCCACTTTTTGAGCATGGCCTTTATTCAGCCTAAATATGGCAAAGATAAAGGTTTCCCTGCCAGTCGTGTCCAACTCTAGGGGGTGGTGCTCATCTCCGATTCACAGCCAAGGGAGCCAGCACATGTCCGAAGATGCTTCCGTGATCATGTGGCTGGCATGACTGTACAGCAAGGCACACAGAACACTGTTACCTTCCCACCAATTTAGGCAGTACTTATTAATCTACTTGCATTTTGCATGGTTTCAAACTGCTAGGTTGGCAGGAGCTGGGGTGAATAATGGGAGCTCACCCTGTTATATGGTGCCTGAATCTCAAACCCAGGCTGCTGACCTTCCGGCCGACAAGCCCAACATCGCACCCCCTAAATGTGGCCCTTGGTCTAAAAATGGCTATTTGTTAACCTTTGGCTTGTCTCAATAGAAGAGAATCTTTTTAGCTCAAGGTTGAACTGTGGAGTCCTTGGTGCTCTCTGGTCTTGGTTGTTTTCCTGCAGAACTTTCATTAGCTTCAAATCCCAGAATTGGCTGGGGAGGGATTCATGGTTGGCTGGGGAATTCTGGGAGGTGAAGTCCACAAATTTATAAAGTTGCCAAGGTTGGGAAATCATTTCTCAAGGCCATTAGCTCCACTGTGGCACAGAAAGCATTCTTAAGACCATCTTTCCTGGGTATATGTTGCTTGTTGCATGAACATCTTATCAGATTAGTGTTGGACAGAAGATTGAATCCTATGTTATTTATAACATTTTAGTGGGACCTTCATCATCAAAGCTTGTGCTTTCCACACGACTCTCTGAAAACCTCCACCCATCCTCTTTCCCCCAATGTCCATGTTGCAGTGTTCATCCAAATGGAGACTCTTTAGGTTAGAAAAAGGATGAAGAGGGACATATTCAAATTGCATAAAATCTTGCATGGCATGGAGAATTTTTTATCCTTCCTGCAAAGCACTAGGACAAATACAGCTGATTAGAAGATCTCCACCCAGTGCATAATTAATCTTTGAAATTCATCGCCACAAGCTGTGGTGATGATCATTAACCTGAACAGCTTTATTTTTATAAAATAGAAAGGAGATTGGATGAATTCACTGGTCTTTCCAAGTCTACTGATCTTGAAGACTCAATGGTACCTCTTGTTAGGGGGCTGTGTGTCACCACATTCTCGTTGTTGGAGAACAGTGGTGAAGGAGGGCTTAAGTCTTGGTCTTGCGTACTCCAAGGGCATCTGGTTGGCCATTCTGAAAAACAAAGTGCTGGACTAAGCGAGAGTGGGGCGGGGTTCTTCTGATGTTATCTGCTTAAGATCAAACTTTAACACACTATTTGGTTTCTGTAGCTTATCAGAAGCTTATGAAAACAGTGGATTTCCATTCATCGCAGGAGACCTGGTTTGGTTTCCGTAATAGCTCCTGCCCTATGGGCAGATAAATGAGATGTTAATCTCATGCAAAATTACTAAGGAATGGCCCTTCCTCCACCATTACAGGAAATGAACTGGCTGACAGAGGAGAGATGAATTGTCTGTCTGTCCTCCATCTGTAAAAGAGGCCACTATTTCCCTGCTGTACTTGGAAAAAGGGTACTTCTTTCTTCTTAGCAGAACAGAAATAAATGTTGCTTCTTAGCAGATAAATAAAATCTTTCCTAGGGTTGAAAGTTTGGCGCATTTTATTTATAGGGTTTCCCAGGGCTGATTTATGATGTATCTTTCTATTGAACTCTTATTCACCTTTTGCTAATTTTGCTTCTGACTTCCCCAGGGAAAATGTTAAGGCATTGGGATAGTTAATTTTCTACTTAAGTTTTTTTCTACTTAAATTCCCAAAGCTCATGAAAGTTTTGCTGTTTTCATTGGGTTCTGGGAGTGGAGCTGTGACTTCCAAACGAGAGCTTCTTAGAGCAGAATCTTCCACCCTCCAGCAATCATAGCTGATGGATGGCAGCCGGTTTAACAATTTGCAGAGGACAGCACATGCCCCATCTTTACTCACTACTTTCCAGCGAGTATTGTTTGTGAACACAGTTACCCATTGCATGAAACAGGGCTTGTTTGGTTTTAATAAAGCATATTATTTGACCCCAGTCAGTTATGACTTATCCAACAAAGCATGCTTTAGCATCAGTGGATTTTTTTTACAAGTGCTTTGGTGATATTTCAAAGTTGAAATTAAGGCTTGCCTTGAGAAGATTGTTTAGAGCCACATTTAAATATGGCAGCACCTAATTTGGAGTGGATGCAGGGGTAAAATAAAATATTGATTTGGTTTTCTTGAAAGAATGCTGCTCCTGCTTATCTCCTAGGCCAGTGTTTCTCAACGTCAGCCACTTTAAGAGGTTTAACTCCCAGAATTCCCCAGCCAGCGTGTTGGGAGTTGAAGTCCACACTTCTTAAAGTGGCTGAAATTGAGAAATACCGGCCTAGAGGCTGACCAGTGAAAAATTATTGTATGTGGCTCTATAGGGTGTTGTTGAACTTTGAACAATACTCAGAGAAGTACCAGTAGAGGAGAATATTTGTATCTCTGAACTGTGGGGTCCTTGGTGCTCTTTAAGCTTGGTTGTTTTCCTGCAGACATTTCTGCATCTAGGTAACATCATCAGTGCTCCACTCAAGTACTGATGATATTACTTAGTTGAGTAATGAAACGTCTGCAGGACAACAGCCAAGCTCAGAGAGCACCAAAGACCTCATTCAAAGAAGTGTTCAGAAAGTTTCTTAGAGTTGGGAGAGATGCTAGGAATCAGGAGCTTGTATCTTTCACAGGTCAGCCTATGTTTGTCTGAGAATGCAGGGTTATCTTTTGTGTTCTTCTTTCACAAATAGTCTGGCATGGGGGGGACTAGAGCTGTGTCAAGGCCATTGTGTGAATCACATGGCGATTAACTGCAGTGCTGTCTCCTCCACATCTGATGGGTATGCAAAATAAGGAAAGCCTCCAATGGACCAGGGCCAGAGACCCAAAAGTTGACCTTTGGGCTCAAGATTTTTTTCTCTCCACTATTGCTGGTTCCAGTGGGAGTTATAGCACTGAACAAATATGTGGGTGAATCTAGCTGATGCCTCAGCACAGGAAATGGTCTTTTTCTCTACTTCATGCCCCCAGTCAAGATGGCAGGTGCAACCTTGAGCAAAAAGCTTTGGCCTTTCTTCTTAAAAAAAGGCGCCGACGTCAGTTGCATGGCCGTGACTGCCACCCTGATGGTTTTGACTCCCACCCTGCAAAAATTCCTCCTTCGGTTTCATTCATTTGAAATGAATGAACACAACTGTCTATGGATAATTGTTATTACTGTGCTGCCTTTCAAACTGAATCTCCCGTTTTCTGAAGTATAGGTAATCCTCGATTCACAAGCACAGTTGGGACTGGAATTTCAGTCACTAAGCAAGTGTGGTTGTTAAATGAATCTTGTGACCTGACTCAATTTTATCCTGGTAATGAAGTGAACCACCACGGTTATTATATGAATCTGGTTTCTCGCATTGACTTTGCTTTTCTGGGAAGGTTGTACATCACGATCAGGTAATTGCAGGACGCTGGAACAGTGGTACAAACAAGCTTGTTGCCAAGCACCCAAATTGCAGATGTGACCGCGGAGGACGGATCATAAGTCACTTTTTTTTTAGCACTGGCATACCTCTGAACCATCACTAAACAAATGGTCGTACACCGAGGACTACCTGTAATTCAGCAGCCCTTGGTGAGAGAGATTAATTCCCAATTAGGTCTCTGTGGTACATCTCAAGTCGGCATTTTACCCACATTTATCTCTGAGATGAGAGTCGCCTTCTCAATCGCTGTCCTGGCATTAAGCAGCGGGCGCGAGGGGCTGATGTCTGTCCCATTTCGACGCACAGTTTTGTGGCTTATTCCATTCCAGTGGCAAAAGGGCGGTTTAAATGCGCATTCAAAATTGAGAGTTTTAAATCTCACCCAGCAATTAGTTTGAAGTGCGGCAGCGCACAGTGTTTGTAAACACCCTAATTGCTCGGCAGAAAGTTTCTCTCATGTAATGTCGAGAAAGGATCGCATTTCTCAGAAATTACCTCTCCAGTTTCAGCTACAAAATCATCAGA
Source organism: Acrochordus granulatus (assembly GCA_032468055.1). Taxonomy (NCBI): domain Eukaryota; kingdom Metazoa; phylum Chordata; class Lepidosauria; order Squamata; family Acrochordidae; genus Acrochordus; species Acrochordus granulatus. The sequence continues at coordinate 77,955 of JANHZU010005279.1, read as the reverse complement.
AGATTAAAGAGTAGATTCTTAGGAACGTGCCGTTGACGGAAAGATGGGTAGGTGGTGAAAGCAGAATATCTTGAAGATGTGTGGTATGCAGGCCAGCCTAAAAATTGCTCGCGGTTGAAGGTTGAGAGCAAGTAAGACATTTTCTGACAACTGAAAATGCAAATAAATAATAGTATTAATTACTTGCATTCCTCAGCTGGAAGGAAAACAAACGAGTGGTAATGAGCGCGGGACCATCCCCATGGGTTGTGCGCATGCTGTAGTTTCAACAAACGATTATTGTGAGTAGTTTTTGAAAATGCACGTCCTTAATTAAGTGCTTGGCATTCAGTATTGCAGGATTTATTGGACGTGGCTACTTGTTAAAACTTACTAGGCATGTTTACCAAATTAAATACATGTGCAAATGTCATATATTTGCATAAACTGCCTGCTCTGCCTTCTCTCCGTTATTGACATGTTCGCTCTCTCCATATCTGGGGTTTGTATGCATTTTACTTTTTAATATAGCTTAATTTTAATCATGACTGTGTTTATTTTTCAATAATGATTGCACTCATATAACTGTTACTTTAATTTGATAGTTGTAGATCGTCCAGAGTCATTTCTTGTGAAGTGGGCAGCTGTACAAATCTGATGAAGAAATAAATGCACTCTACAGAAGCAGGAAAGCTTTCAGTCCCAGGTTTGGGAAGGTCTCCATTTAGTCCATGCTGCATCATATCATTTGTCTAGTCTGACTGGTCATTTTACCTTGGGTAGTGAAATAGTTTGTTTTGAGCACAGAGATTAATTTGTATTATAGTTCTGTACTTAAGAGATCTGCTGTTGAGAAAAAAAAAGGCTCTCAGTGTGGCTTTTGATAAGTTTGCAGTGTCTCCATTTCCAAAGACACAGTGCTAGGAAACATGGTAGGAGAGCCCTGTTTATCTATGGTAGGTTTATAAATATTACAACTGTTATTTGATAAGGTCCTTGTAATCTGTCTCACACATATAAGTTGCATCTGCCCAGCCAACTTGCCTTCCTTTCTTCCTCCTCTCCCCCCCTCATCTTCAAACCTCAGCCTAGTCATCCTGTCTTGAGCTGCAGGTCACCAAAATTTACACCTTTTAATAAAAAAACACTGGTCAGAATCCTAATTTTTTGCATTGCTTAGAATAAGCTGATTCCAGCAGGCAAAAAATAGGGATTTACAGCCAGAGCTGAGATTGTAGACAACTCCAGAGTCATTGCTGACCATGGCCATGAAAAAAAATCTGTGTAATGGGGTTGTTATCCTAGGTCGGTCCTGTCCCATCCTGAGCCAAGGTGAGAGAATGATGTGATTTCCCTTGATCATATTTGTTGAATTCACATATGCTTCCTGACAGCACATGAGAATAGGTTGGGAATGTTCTCATGACCCCACAGTGACATTGTAGCGTCTACTGTTTCACAAAGAGAAATGAAAATGGAACCAAGATTCTTCTTTCTTTGCCTCACCAACGTTGTATGTTGCTCTGATTTCAGGGACATTCTCTGGTCTTTCACTGAGCACAGCTTGTTATTTGGGATGGGATGGGGAAAAGAAGTCAAATATTTTTTGCTGTTAATTCGCTTAACAGGAGCCGCAGCAGCTCAGCGGTTAAGACGCCGGGCTTGCCAATTGGGAAGCCAATGGCCCAGGTTCGACCCCGACAGCTCCTGCCAACCTAGTTCAAAAGCATGCAAATTAATGTAGATAAATAGGTACCACTTCGGTGGGAAGGTCACTGTGCTCCGTGATGTCGTGCTGGCCACATGACCACGGAAATGTCTTGGATCTAGCACTGGCTCAACGGCCCTTGAAACAGAGATGAGCACTGCCCCCTACAGCCGTAAGGCTAATGGAGTAAAGCCTTCAGGGAGTCCTTTTTGTCAACTTAACATATGAGGGCATTCGTCTTATCCAATCATGCTTTTAGCAAATGGCCATGATCAATGATCCATGTTTGTCAGGCCAGCTCAAGGTCATCAATGGTGGGCAAGTATTTGGATTTTCCAGAGCCCATCTGGTGAACAGCTGTTCAGCGGCTGGCCCTCTAGCCATTTTAGATCAGCGCGGCGGTGGCAACAGCGGTGGCAGCATCGTAGGCCAGGAGTCAGCTGGTCTTCTGGGGCAGCCGAGACACAGCAGCTGCAACAGCGGGTGTGGCGGCGGCAACAAGCCGCCTTTAGCCATCCAAGAAGTGTGAGTGCAGCAATAGTGGCGGCAGTGTTGAAGGCCAGGAGTCAGCTGGCCTTTGGTTGGTTGCGACACGGCGGCAGCAACGGAGACTGAGAGTCAATTCATCAGCCGCTGAGGCCTTCTGGAGTAACGAGAATAAGAGTGCAGTGGCTGCAACGGCGATTGTAGTGGTTGCAGTGAGGGAGGTTGAGAGAGTCAGCTGGTTGGCAGCGAAGGCTTCCCAGAGCGGCCCAAGAACAGTGATGCAGTGGCTGCGAGGGTGTTATCGAGCTGAGGATCAGTGGTTGGCAGCCGAGGCCTTAGGATGTGTTTTTTTGGACACGGTGGACTGCTGCTTGAAGCTTTGCCACTGCTTAGTATCTTGTGGGGAATCGTGGCCAATGGAGGGACAGAGGAGATACTGGTTGGCCACATTGGGGAGAAGTATAGGCTATGTTGGTTGGGTTGGTTCAGGGTGAAAGCCGGGGCCAGCCTGGGTTATGTGAGTTGTTGGCTAGAGCCCTCACCCATGGTGAGATCTGGGTGATGGACTTGTTTGCCCTCCCTCTAGCTAACAGTGAGAGGGTTTGGTGCAGAGGGGTGGGCATTGTGCATGTGGTGGGAGGGAGGAGGCGAGAGTCCTGTAGGTGCTGAGAGCTCTTGCTGTAGTGCTGGGGGGCAAGGTATGATTGATTGTGGATGAAGGGGATGGCAGAGCCTGTTGCTCAGAAAGGGGGGAAGTTGAAATGGGAGGAGGAGCTTCACCCTTGGGGGATTTGGGCAGGTGAACATATCCAGGTGGTGACAGGGGTGGGGTGCTACGGGAGCCAGAGGGCAGGCCATTACAGGGGAACCCCCCAATGTTTAGTATTGGTTGCGTGTTTCGGCCCTCCGTGCTCACGCCCAGCCCCTGGTCAGCATACCCTTGGAGGTCCTGTGGTCCAGCTGCTGCTGGTGAATGACAGGTTAGTCACTAATAAAGCTCCCCTCATTTATAATCTCATCAAGGAGGAGCAGGCAGACCTGGTATGTGTTGCTGAGACCTGGCTGGATCCTGAGGGTGGGGTTGCCCTTCTCGGAGATGTGTCCAGCCAGTTTTAAGATTTGGTGCCAGCCGAGACCTCAGGGCAGGGGAGGAGGAGTAGCAGTGGTCATCCAAGAAACTCTGTTTGCCTCCAGGGGCCTTGCTCCACAGGTGTCCGGTTGTGAGACCCTGTTCCTGAAGCTCAGTTTCTCGGGATCAGTTGGGATTGTTGCTACTGTACCAGCCTCCCTGCTGCGTAACATCCTCCCTGCCTGAGCTGGTTGAGGCCATCTCAGGGTTGGCAGTGGACCTCCCCAGGCTGATGGTTCTGGGGAACTTCAACTCGCCATCCCTGGGGTTGTCCTCGGGATTAGCTGAGGAGTTCCTGGCCTCCATGGCAGCCATTGGCCTATCCCAAATTATTCTGGGCCCAACTCGAAACAATGGTCACACTCCGGATATGATTTTCGTGTCAGAACAGTGGCAACGAGACTTGATGGGGGAGCTTTCAATGTCCCCCTTGTCAGGGTCAGATCACGCCTTGGCATCCTTGAGATCCTCTTATGCCATCCCTCTTTGCAGGGAGGTTGGATCTATTCGAGCGGTCCACCCTTGGTGACCGATGGACCTGGAATGGTTCCAGAGGGAGCTGGGGGATGTTGGAGGGGTATTGCTGCATGGTTCTGCCAAAGCCCTGGTTATGTCCTGGAATCAGAGGGCAGCCGGGGCTTTGGATAGGATTATGCCCATGCAGCTTCTCTCTACCCATTGCTCTCAATACCCCCCATGGCTCACAGAGGAGTTACGAGAGCTGAAGAGGATAAAGAGGCACCTGGAGCGCTGCTGGCAGAAGACAAGGTTTGAATCTGACCGAGCACAAGCTAGAACTGCTAACAAGCCTTACCTCATGGAGATAAGGGTGGCAAAACATAATTATTTCTCTGCCCTTATTGCATCTGCAGAGTGTCATCCTTTGGCCCTGTTTAGAGTCATCTGATCTTGGTAGGGGGGATTTGGGAGGTCTCCTGCAGGGCCATGCTGGGGAATTTGCAGAACACCTGGCAGATAAAGCTGCTCAAATTCAATTCCAGTTTGAAGCCATGCATGAAGCAAGTCCACTTGAGATGCCTACAGAGGAGTCTTGCCCACTTATCTGGAACAATTTGACCCTGTTGCCCCTGATGAAGTGGACAGGGTCCTCAATGCTGTCAGTGTGACCACTTGTCAGTTAGATCCATTGGGCCCACGCAGTGATAAACTCTTCACCACAGGAGGGGATATTTCTGGGTCATTTTAAGGAGGCTCTGGTCTGTCCCCTCCTAAAAAAACATTGTTGGATTCCCTTTATCTGGACAATTATCGTCCAATCTTCCACCAGCCTTTTTTAGGGGACGTAATTGAGAAGGTGGTTGCATGGCAGCTACAGAGAATCCTGGAGGAAGCAGATTATCTGGACTTGTTTCAGTCTGGGATCAGGCCCGCTTATGGGATGGAGACAGCATTGGTCGCTCTGTTGATGATCTCTGGCAAGAGTAGAATAGGGGTAGTGCATCCATCCTAGCTCTCCTTGACCTCTTGATGGCTTACCATCGACCATGGTATCCTTTTGAGTTGATTGTGGGGGCTGGGGTTGGGTGGTGCAGTTTTGTGCTGGTTCAGCTCCTTTCTCCAAAGCCAGTCCCAATTGATGTTAATAGGGAGTGAGAGGTCCAGTTCTCAGCTGCTACTTTGTGGTGTGCCACAGGGCTCGGTACATTCTCCTCTCCTTTTTAACATCTACATGAAACCGCTGGGTGAGATCATCCATCACCATGGGATGAGGTATCATCAGTATGCTGATGATACTCAGATTTATATCTCCATCCCTGGTGACCCAAGTGATGCTGTCCTGGTCCTGGCTCAGTGCCTGGAGGCTGTTCGGGTCTGGATGGGGGACAACAGGCTTCGGTTGAATCCTGGCAAGACTGAATGGCTTTGGGTGTTTTGGGGTTCTGGATCTGGGACTTTAACGTCTTTAAGTCTGGGGTGGCACTGTCCCAGTCAGACTCAGTGCGCAGTCTGGGGGTTCTCCTGGACTTGAGATTCCTGCTTGAAGAGCAGGTGGCGGTTGTGGCGAAGAGGGCCTTTGTGCAACTTCGTGTTGTGCGCCAGTTGTGTCCTTTCCTGGACCAGGAGTCCCTACGCTCAGTCACTCATGCCCTTGTCATCTCTTCGTAGGATTATTGCAAGGCGCTCTACATGGGGCTACCCTAGAAGAGCATCCGGAAGCTACAGCTGGTCCAGAATGTGGCTGCGTGGATGATTTTAGGGACCCAGAAAAAGGCCCACGTAACACCTCTATTCCATGAGCTGTATTGGCTGCCAGTTTGCTTCTGGGTGCAATTCAAGGTGTTGGTTGTGACCTTTAAAGCACTTCATGGCATGGGACCGGGATATCTGAGGAACCTTCTCTCCCCAATGGGGACAACCCGCCCCACCAGATCCGGCAGCAGAGGCCTCCTTTGGATCCTGCCAACCAAGGAATTTTGTTTGGCGGGGTCAAGAAGTTGCTGTAGCTCCTGCCCTGTGAAACGTCCTGCCCCCAGAGGTGAGGTCGGGCCCACCTTACAGCCTTCCAGAGGGGCCTTAAGACCTAGTGCTGCCAGTGGGCTTAGGGCTCAATGGGAGGACAGCATCTTGGAGGTGGCTAGTAGCTTAGCACTGTCCCCCATTTATATGTTTTGCTCCTACCCTCTCTGTCCAGCTACTTTTTAATTTAATGTTTAGAGTTTTAATGTTTTTTATTTAATGGACTTTATGTTTTTATTGTGAACTGCCGAGAGTCTTTTTGAGTTTGGCGGCATATAAATTAAATAAACTAAAGCAAGCAAGCAAGCAAGCAAGCTCATTATGGCTTGGCATCAAGTTACCTACCTTCACTTTCTAGAATTGGTTCAATCTCTGTGATCTTGCTGGGAAAAGTAGTTAGTGGTTCCCACTTTTGAGTGATCCATGTCGGTGATCCCTGTTTTTCTGTGTCAGTGCCAACTTTCCAAAACATCCTTCTGCTGAATATTAGGCTAACCCCAACCTCAGTTGTCTTCTGGAAGCAAGTTGAGCTGTCCCAGTTGGAGTTAGGGGATCTGTTTTTCTGGATTATTTTGAACAGTTTTTGGGTGGCATGTTTTCCATTTTTGGATTCAGTTGATTGGGATGCTTCAGTATACGTCCTCTTGTGAAAACACTGCAAGTCCAGTGAGAATGAGGAAGGATATAATGTCATAAATAAATGAGCGAGCAAGCATAAGAAATCTGTTACAAAAGAGATGGGTGTCTAAATACGGAGTGTGTAAGAATAAAAGAATGGCCCTGCTGCCTGAAGGGCTATAAAAAAGTCAAGATAGCAGCTGGGATTGTGCAGTTGTGACCATCTCGTCTTTTTTGCCTCTTCTCCCTCCAACAGATGACTGAAATCCTTCAACTTTTTATTCTTGTTCCATCCAAACTTTGCCCTTACGATATCTGCATTCAAAACTTCTTTTCTGTCCTAAAAATGCCATTAAATAAAACCTTATTTTTGTGGCTTGTCTGAACCTCAGCAACCAAAGAGTTCTCTAGTACAGGGTTAAGGTGAGTATTTACGTCCCAAATTATGCTAGGCCGAGAGGTCGGAAGAAAAACCTTTTAAAATGTTTTCTTGATGTTTGGGCTGTATTTTTTTGCTGCTGTCTGTTTGCTCCTGATGTTCTTTTACTGCTCAAGTAAGCTTAATTGATGGTGCATCCCCCTGAATATGTTTTTAAACAGGGGAGCAATTAGCATACTTTTAATAAATGGATAAATTCAGTGGCCAAGCTTCAGGCAAATCTGGACTTTTGGTTATGGATCGCTTATCGTCTTGGATTTCTCTTGCTACACAACATCTGCTGTTAGTCTGTTATCTGTGTTCAAGCACCACAATACAGGCTGTATGTTGTCTCAGCTGCTCTCCCCATTGTTGGATTCAAGGGGGAGACTGAATGGAGAAGGGAGAGGAAGAGAAACGATATCCTTGTGGAAGTCCAAATCAGATGACATATTCTTGGAGGGCTGCAAGAAACCTTTTAATTAGCTTTAAGATCTTTGCCTCTTTGTACATTTTCAACTTTTGTATATTGTTTTTATATTTTAATTCTTCTTATTGTACATTGCCCAGAGTCCCTCTGTGAGGGAGATGGGTGGTACAAAAATGTGAAAAATCGATCAGTCAAATAATCAATCTTAGGGTCACACATTTGGCATTACCTGTTCACATCTGGGAATCGGACAAAGCATAGTGGCCAGAGAGCTAAACTTCTAAAAAACAAAAGGTATCTACACACATGTGACAGGACTGATTATACTAAGCAAGCCACAAAAAGACCGTGTTTATAATCATATTTTAACCGGAGAGACCAATAGTCCATGTGATTATTGATTGAGATACTGTGGGAGAAACAGGAACTGAACCATGTATGAAGAGGGAGATCAACCTTGAGTCATTGTGCATTATCAAGGAAAGGAAGGGCGTCCCCCAGGAGAATCATTAGATATAACTCAAGGTCAGGAGCTTTGGCACCCAGAAGGAGAAATTCTTGTAATCACATAGAACTATTAAAGCAGCAGATTAGAATTACTTTTGTTTCTCTCAATTCCTTTCCTCCTGACAGGTAATAATCATATATGTGATGATGCTGGTGTACCCGTCCTTTAGATAATATTGTAGAAAACAAAAAGTAGACATAGTTGCAATCATTGTAAATGTCCGTAAAACTGCTCACTAGTACTCTGCTGTCCCTACATTGTGGATGGGTTACTTCCTCTAGCTTGGGGAAGTATCTGTAGCAGATTAACAGCAGAAATGAGATCTGAAGTAGGGACATTCTGATTACAGGTAATCCTTGACTTACAACTACAACTGGGACCGGAACTTCTGCTGCTAAGCAATATAGTCATTATATGACTTTATGACCTCTCTTGCCATGGTTACACGGAACATGCAATCATTAAGTGACTCAGTCTTCCCCCATTCATTTGCTTGTTGGAAGGTGGCTAGGAAAGTTGTAAATGGCAATCACTTGATTCAGGGATACTGAAACTGTTGTGAATACATGCTGGTTTCCAAGTGCACACATTTTGATCACGTGACTGTGAGGATGCTGTGACAGTGCGAGGATTGCTCTAAGTCACTTTTTTCAGTGCCACTGTAACTGCAATGGTTGTTAAATGAATGGTCATACGTTGAGGACTACTTGTCCTAGCTTTATCTTTTGGTATGTTCAGATCTGCCCATTTTAGAATGTAGCTCAGTAACAAACCACATATTTTTCATGCAGGGTTTCAACTTTGGTATCTCTTGTTAAAAGGTGATCATAAGCAAGATCTCTTCCTGACCGTGAAAGGCTTGCTTTGTATAATCAGCCAGTCACATGTTTGTAGATCCCCTTTGTTTTTTAGAAATTTAGATTTTAGTTAGCAAAATAAAAACTTAGCCCACAGGCAATGAGTTGCGGTGCTGAGTGTCAGTTAAACAAAAATTTCCAAATATGGTTGGGTGATTATTTGGCTTTTATGTGATTGCGTGATCATCTTTCCTTCCTGATTATATTGAAGCAGGCTTTCAGAATTCTGCTGGTGGTAACTCCTGAAATAAGAAGCAAACTGCTAGTTTCAGATGGGTGTGTCAAGAATAATCCATCATTTAGGTTTTTCTTGCATCAGAGTTGGCATACGGAGTCATTGTGGTTGGCTATTTGGAACCAGAGAAATAAAAATTGACAACTACATTAGGTGCAGTGTTTATTCCTTCCTAGGATCTGATGATGTGCCTTTTGCAGAGTTTGAACAGCAAGCTTCAGCCAGGTCTTGCCTGCCTGTCTGTCTTTATATCCTGGCTTTCTTGTTAAGGTGGCTAACAGTATTTAAAATAAAAAGATAAAGTGTAGGCACACGTCTAAAATAAATTAATGAAAACCTTGAATTAAAAGCAGAATGGAAGGGAGGTGGTTTTTTTTTTTCATTTTCCTAAATCTTGGGAAAGTGGAGGCCAAAGGCATCTCCCAGGAAAGCGCATCCCATACTCTGGAAAAGACCCTGAATAGAGCTGGCTATTCTGGCAATGGAGCCATCTTCAGAAGAGGGAAAGGCGCAGGTGCTCAGACCCTAAACCTTTTCAGTTATTAAAAGTCAACACAACAGCTTAAATTGTGATGGAGGCTTGTTATAATTGGCAACAAGTCGAGATCTTTGAGTACAGTAATCCTGTTGGAAGCTTGTTGAAGTAGCCAAGAAGGGATATACCCGTGTCGATAAATCATTGAGCCTGACCCATTCAGGAGCGGATGCAGCGGACACATTAGTCATACATCTGCAGTCGTTCCTTGCACAAATTTTATCTGCAAACGGGTGATAGCTGAGGATTTGAGGAGCATTTCCAGATTGTGGACATCATCTTTCAACAGGAATGCTGCCTCATCCAAAAGAGGCTTCACATGAATCCCAAATCCAGTTTTCTTCTCACCAACAAACTTCCATTTGCCCACTTTTAATTTCAGCTTATTCTTCCTCATCAAGCCCGTTGCTGAAATTCAGGAGGTTTTACCGATTGCTTCCTTGGGATTAAATAGGGAAAAATTAAGCTGGTTCTCTATTCCATAAGCCCTTGTAAAGGGAAAACAGATTTTCCTGTAAAAGAAAA
>JANHZU010005279.1:45521-56644 GCA_032468055.1 Acrochordus granulatus | reverse complement strand
ATTGTTTTTCTGCAGACATTTCGTTACCAAACTAGGTAACGTCATCAGTGCAATTCAACCCTGAGCTGCAAATATTTTCTTCTATAAGTTCGGGCTTGTTGAGTATTCGGATGTGAGGCCACCAGGGGACACCAGATCTGTAGGATAAGCCAGGAAGTCCAAACATCACCGAGAAGAAAGCAAAAGCAAGCCCCGTCCGTACTATTGCCAAGGAAAGTGTGTGAATGTAGCCATGAAGTCACCAGATGTTGATTGTGGTTCTCCTCAACCTCATTAAAACTTTACAATTGAAGAGAAGATTAAATACGTGTGACCCAGGCTACAACTGATCTGTGAATTCCTTGGCTATAGCTGGGGAAAAGTCAGTTACAGGCTGTGCTATATTAAAGTCTCAGGGGCATGGATCCCATAAGTGGCCTCTGGAAAGCATTCTGATTGTCAGTTTGGGGTATGGTCTTCATTACCCACCAAACAAGCGTCCTCTGCCTCGCAGAGGTTATTGTGATGATTCATATTGCCATGTCACAGCATCGTGGCTGGAGGGTGCTCAATAACTCTCGGATTCCAGTAATCAGATGTCACGAAGGCAGCTGGAGTCTTTGGATTCTTGAATGATAATTCCAGCGTTTCCTTGCTGACGTGGACTTCAGCCCCAGCATCTCGGGAAGATGAGAATTGCCTGGAAGAAAAGAGGTTGAGAGAGGCACCCCTCAAGCACCTTGGGCAATTATTTTTGCAGCTAGTCAAGTATGTAATTAGAGATCGCCCGGTGTGAAAAATCGCGTCATTTGTTAATCCGAAAGAACGTTTTTGTGATTTCTGTTTTCCACCCATCCAGGGGTCTGTGTATCTTGCAGAGAGCGGAACAGATTTTCCTTGCACAGCTGGGATTTATGTTTCCTGAACTTATTTTCTCTTCTCGGCAAGCCTGGGAAAGCCTTAGCACAACCTAATTTTTCTTCTTGATGTGCCTGTCTGCAGCCTCATCCCCCTTCATTTTTTCAAACCATTTTGTCTGATGACGTCTTCTTGAAACTTGAAGCCTTGCCGTGATTTTGTTGATCTAATGAAGATCATTAGCTGCTGAGGATTTTGGATTATCTTCCCGAGGAAGTAATTTATCTCTTTATGGGACGCTCGATCGCTGCTCTTAAACGTGTGGCCGTCACTCAGAATATTCTCTTTTCAGTGGTAAACCATAATCCACCGTCATATGTTGAAGTGTGATATCAATAAAAAGAGGTCCTTGCCCCTCCCAGAACTGTTAGGAGGGTGCATGCAGATTTGACCAATAAATACATGAGTTTACATTCCATATTTAGATGGTCAAATTACGATAAAGCGCAATGAAATGAAGTAAACGGAAAGGACAGTGATCTCCTGTTCCTTTCCCATCTTAAGAAAACTTTCTCCTTTTTAATGCAAAGTCACTAGAATCAGGCGGATTAAATTTGTTTATCTCCCCTCTGCAAAACTGAAGGATTATCTAAAGAAAGGCAAGCATGTGCCCGAAAATGGCATGTCGGGGCTCCCGGGTCTGTTGAGTCAAACAGAGGTGGTGGTCTTAGTTAGTGATGGGTTGGCTGTGCTGCCATCGCAGACCATTAAGTGAGGCGGCTTTCAGGACGACTCCCTCCACAGAGACAGGCCAGGGTGAGTGAAGACGGGGTGAAGGCCAGCAGCTTCCAGAAGTTACTGGACTCCCCAGTAACCCCGTTGCACAGGTCAGTGGAGCAGCAGACCGCGTTGTTGGTGAAACCGATTCCCAGTATGACTCGAATGCCACGGGCGCCACACGTGGAAGGGTCCCCGCAGGTCTTCTCATGGATTACCCGTTCAGGGGCGCCCGGAGAGAGAAATGGGAGTCAAGGGCGGATGGAAGAGCATTACGAAGACTGTGGTTGTCCGTTTCCATTTCATCGGACGTTGAGTTTGGCTCGATCTTTCTCACAGGACCGCGTGAGGGATTTCCCCGAGCATTCGATGTGCCTCCCATTCCTCAGGCATCCTTCTGACGTCCTTTTGTGTCGATCCGATCCGAATTCCCAAGCAGAAGGAGCAAAGGGGTGAGGCGAGGATTGGGGTTCCTGCCTCCCTTACCTTTTTCCTCCCCCCCAACTTTTGAATAGGATCAACATGTGAAACATACTGCAAAAACGATGAGAGATGTGGCAACATCACCTCTGTGGCCTCTCGTCACGGACGTGAGGCACTTCCGCGGTGGGCCACGGTGTGGCAAACTTCAAACAATCCAGCGGAGAGATGGTGGGGAAGAGGAAGAGGGCAGGGGACCCTGGAAAAGAACAGCAATGAAGATGGTCTTCACAAAAGTTTTCGGTATCGCGACCTAAAACGGTTCGGCAGAAGCACCAGACTTCGTCAGGAGGGACATATAACCCGAGCCCGCGGACGGTCACTGAAGCACGCTAGGTCGCACTGGTGTCCATCCTTTCCTGCAAATTCAACAACCTGTCTCATGAAGAAAGCCCCACGTTGAAAATGTGAATTGCTCGCTCGCCTTGAAGAAAAGGACAGGGTTTTGTTGTTCATTATTTTCTGAGTCGGCCTTTTTGGCCGATCAAGCGAGGATACATAACAGCGCACGGAGAGAAGGAAACTGGCCCAAGGCGATCCCATAAACTGAAGGCGGACCTTGACCCTTCTCTGGTCATTTTTACTCTTATCCTAAATGCCTGTTCAATGAATTGTTTTGGTTTTAACGCTTCCGGAGAAGTGACGAAAGGACTCGTACAGGTTACATCCGGTCGCTTAACAACCGTGATGTCCGGTCGCTTAACGACTGTGCTGTTCACTTTATGACCACTGCGTTTGCTTAACGATCGCTGCAAAAAAAAAAGTCGGAAGATTGGTCACGGCCACGTGGTGACCCCTTTAACATCCATCACAATTTACACAATTGTGGGCTCAGTTATGGTTGTAAATCGAGGACTGCCTGTGCCGAACCAGCCCTGGTGAGACGTTAAAGCGGATGTGGTGGGTTCTGCAGCTGCCATCACTCATCATAAACCTGGTTTAACCTGCCTGTTCGATGCAAGGAATCCAGGTCTGCCATCTCCTCGGGAGAGGGAGAGAGGGAGGTGTCCGATTTGTGCTTGAAGACTTAACGGAAAGAGCCCTTTCTTTCTGATTTCTCTTCCACCGCTTATCTATTTAATTTGATTTTATTTATTGGATGTATGTGCTGCCGGAATCAGAAGGCTCTCAGCATTTCCTCGCCTTCAAGGAAGCTGCTTCCAAAGGCAGAAGTTTCTTCTGAGGGGTTTCGGGCACCGAGGTTACTGAGTTGGGTCGTGAAGTGGCGACGGGCGAACAACCGAAGTCGGCCGGCCCCAAGAAGCCCAGTTTCTTCTAATCCTCGCCTAAAAGGAGGACGTTTTTCCTATGAGCTTTGCAAAAATGCCCCCCCAATCATATTTTTCTCTCCCAATTTTGCGCATTTGTTACGTACCGCAGTGAACAGATCTTGGCTCCTTTTTGCAGGCAGTTTCGGGGAAATTTCAGGAAAGGGTTGTCCGCTCCTCTTCTACGTTGCAATCTCGTCTTTGCTCCGTCTTGGCCTTTTCTTCTCCGGATTAAACACATCTTGAGTTGTCGGCTGCAGCCGTTTCTCATTCCTTTTCCCAAAGTGAATCCTATCAAGAGACGAAGCTTCTAGCGACTGCCAGGGAGACGGCGAGACGGGCGGATTATAAATTTGGGAAATAAAATAAAAATAAATGAAAGATCTGAATCCCGTGTTACCGAACCGCACATGTAGAGGTTTTAATAAAGACCCAAGATGCCAACGAAATACTGGGGATAAACGGATAGAAGAAAATAGAAGCAAATGAGTCAAAGCAAGAAAATAGAAATATTTGGAATGTATTCATTTCTTTTAGAGCAGGGGTGATTGAGGGGTGACCTTCCCCTGCTCCACGGAAACCAAAAAAGGGGGCGATAAGCCTCTATTAACTCTATTGTACCCACTTCCTTGAAAATCCTTTATTTGTATTTATTTGAATTTGTTAGCTGCCCAACTCCAGTCAATTTGACCCAAAACCATCAGTCTGACCGAAAGTTTGATCACTATCTCTCTGATGATGCTATGTCACAACTTTGGAGGCTACAGGTAGTCCTTGATTTACGACTGTAATTGAGCCCGGAATTACATTGTAAGTTGCTACCATTGTAAGTTGAGGATATCTGATTTTTCTGACATTTTTTTGTGGTGCCCGTTAAGTGAACCAATTTTCCCCAATTGGTGGTTTTTGCCGAAAACTGGCAGTAAATGCTGGAAACCAGCAAAAAATGTTGCAAACTGCGGTCATGCGACTGCGGATACCGCATTAAGGCTGTAAAAGTGAGCTAGTTCCAGACACCCAAAATGCAATCACGTGAATGCAAGGTATGTGTGTGTGTGTGTGTGTATGCGCACACAGCCATTATAACTTTGAAAATGGGTCATAAGTAGCTTTTGGAGGAGCCTGTTGTAGCTTTGAATGGTTGTTAAGCAACTGGTCGCAAGTTGAGGACGATATGTAAATCCCATAAAGAACAGTTAGAACAGCTGGACAAAGAAGAAGAGGGGAAGGGGAGGCACAGAGCAAAACTGAAGAGTTGTCACGTGGATTTATTTTCCACAACTCTCAAAGATAGGACAAGAACCAGCGAGTCAGTGGAAGTTTTACAGAGGGAGACCCAAACTTGAAATAAGGAGGAATTTCTTGACCTGCATCAGTACAGGTGGTCCTCATTCAGCAACTGTCTCATTTAGTGACTTTTCTCAGCTATGACAATGATGAAAAAACAACTTTGCGACCACTCCTTGCGTTTTATGACCTTCACAGGTGTGTAAAGCATCAACAAGCTGAAGTAAGAGCATGAGCACAGTTGTGGTTTCACTTGGTGACCGCTTCACTTAATGACTGATGAAACCCAATGCGGTCGCTAAACAAGGGCTTCCTGTCATACAGGTTGTCTCCTAGGGGCTCCATCGTTGGAGTTTTTAAGCATTTGTCTGGGACGGTCTCAGAATTCCCGCCCTGGGCACGGGGCTGTCCCCTCCTCTCCTACGACGGACTCTGATGCTGTGAACCGCATCCCTGGAGTCCGACAACGACAACGGCAACCACAAAAATAGAACCCAGCCATAAAAGCAACACCCACACACGTGGCATCTGATGGCTTCGCCCTTTCATAATCCTCTTTGGCCCACGCGTGGCTTATCTCTGTCCTCCCAGGGGATGGAAGGAAATTGCGATTGCTGAGCGACGTCTTGTGTCGCTCCATGTTTGGCTCCCACTTTCCCAGACTTTGCAAAATCTGTAAAGGGGCGTCTCCCTTGCCCAGTTTTAAGTCTTGGATGGTATTAGTGTTCGTGTCATGGTTTCATTCTGATTTGTATTTTGAGCTGGTTTTGCTTTTATAGTTCGTTAGCCACCTTGGAAAAAGCTGGATTATAAATCAAATCCGTCAAGAGATAAAAGCAAGAAATCCAATAATCTTTCTCTGAAATCTGCATCGGGCCAGACATTTCCACTTACCTGGGGGGAACAAAGAGGAGCAATCCGGCGTAGCCGGTCAGACAGATGATTTGCACGTTTCCGGATCTGGGCGAGGCAAACCAACCTCCTTTTTAAACTTCGCTTCGCCAATTAGCAGCATTGACTTTAATCGTCATCTCCTTTAAAAGAAGGAAGGAAAGAAACTGATGGGGACCTTTTTTTTCCCTGCAAAAATATGTACCAAAGAAACTCAGGTTATCTGGGAAAGCGGGCAAAAAATCCCACAGTGGTCCTGTACTTGCTTGCTTGCTCAGAAGGCGTCTCACTGGACACGGAACGACTGAGCCCGAGTGTTTGGGATCGTGGTCTCGCTCGTGCCCGCCGATGATCTCCTTCGTTAGGATCGTTTTATTCCGTATTTCCTCCGTGGCACTTCCATGCTCCGACATACGGTACCTCGTCTTTTGGATGCCTTCGAGTTAGCCTGGACAAGCCTCCGCAGTTTTCTTGGCAAGATGCCGGAAGTGGTTTGGCGTTGCTTTCTTCCTAGGGCAGAGAGGTGGTGACTGGCCCAAGATCACCCAGCTGGCTACGGCAGGATTAGAACTCGCGGCCTCCCAGTTTCGGCCAAGCTGGTTCTCGGAGTGAATCCTATTGAGCACTTAACGCAGGGGCATTCGGGGGCGAGGGGTAGGATCAAAGCATGCCAATGTTGCAGTCAGCGAAGGGCGGAGGACGCTCTGCCCTTTTTCACGCGCGCTGATGCGCGTGAAAAAAACCAGGGAGGGTCTTGATCTCACAAGTGTGGCTGCTGTCTACATTTTTTGACACCTTCCCGTCACATACTCCTGAATGGAATTTAAGGAAGAATTTCCTTCGGTTCCTTTTCGGCCTAAAAAGTACAGGTTGACTCATTTGATTTGTTTTTTACGTTGAAGTTTTTATCGTTCGTGCCTTGGGAATGGCACAGTGATAAAAACTTCAAAGAAAAACCATCGAACGAATAAACCTGTACTTATAATGCATCTATTTAAAACTGGAAAACAGAAGAAAATAAGGAAGAAAAATCCCAAAACTATAGCTGTGATATTAAAAAAAAGACAACCGGGAGAAATAATCACGCCTGTTCTAAGGCTTGAAGAAATCAACCAATTCCGAATAAACATCGGTATTAAAGGAAAATCTGTTGGACCCTCCAGTGAAGAAAGTTTCAGAACTTGTGTCTTGTTACAAATGAGGTTCTGCTGCATATTTCTGCAAATTATGGTGGCAGGACATGGACCTATTCCTCTGGTAGTGGACAGATTTCTAAACCCAGATAGTCCTCGATTTATGACCAGTTGCTTAGCAGCTTTTCAAAGTTACGACAGACCCCTCCAAAAGATACTTATGATCCGATTCTGAACAGCTGCTGCTCTTGCAATCACATGACCACATTTTGGGTGCTCGGCAATCTGCCTGCATTTATACTCTTTGCGGCATCCCACAGTCGTGGTCGTGAAATTTACGATGTTTTTGGCATTTACTTCCGTGTTTTGGTAAAAAAGCCCGGTAGCGAACAACGGGTTTGCTTTACGACTGCCACGTTGGCTTAAAAAGTTGTAAAATCAGGCTGGTCATCTGAATGAAGTGGGTGACTCGCATTATGACCATCACAACTTACGACCATAATGGGCAGTCTCCATTATGATTGTAAGCTGAGGATTACCTGTAATCTGATTTCAACTTACATTTAAATTAAATCGGGTCTTTTTTTTTCGTTACGGGCTCCTGCATGTTGTGGTTCTCTCAGGATCCAGCTCTGAATTTTCAAGAATTACGACACTTTCTTTTGTGTACTGAAGTTAATTTGCTTGAGGTTAGATGAATGGCCATTCTCGGTATGAAATCAGCAAATCTCTCCTATCCACGGAGAAAAACATTGGCTCGCAGAGCTGTTCATTCAGGTGGATTTTACTTAAGCGGAAGATATCAGACGTATAAAGCCAAAAAAAAATGCATACAAGGGAACAGAGTGGAGAAATCCCTTTCCAATTCCATAAGTACATTATGCATAGTATTAAATTACTCCTACTATTTCCAAAGGAAGAAAGGATGAATATCCGGTGACATAATGATATTAACTTTGATATTAAATTAGACCCAGCCAAAAATCATTGCACTAGGACAATAGAAGTGTATTGTATTTAAAATGTATGCTAAATCACTGGATCACAGGACTGGATCGACAAATTCTGGGACTTAGCGTCCATTTTTTTGTATTTCTTTTAGACATCTCTGGATGTGTAGCCGCAGTCGGGTTTTCAGGCAGGTGTCTTTCCCAAACTCGGGGACTTATTTCACAACAGAAGCTGGAGACGTGGATTCAGGATGTCCTTGAGAGTCCACCTGGAGTCCAGGATCTCCATCCAGATCTAAGCGACTGGATCAAGGGAGGTGCAGCCTATGAGTCCAGCCCCACCTCGTCACTGAAACTTGTAAAATGGATGTTTTTGGCTGGGTTCGCAAATTGCATCATGTCGGGAGAGCGTCGGGAAGCAGGAGCCGTGACCTAGGCTGCAACTCTGAAGGCGAGAGAGATCATTCAGAAGCGACTCCGGCAGATACTTGCGTCACGCACAGAAGTGTAAGAAAGGGAAGAGACAGCCCAGTCAGAAATGCAAAATTCTGTTATTGCAGCCAATCTCAGTAAAAGGGAGTTTTAGCCTTCCTGATGTGGTTGACTGGGTAGGACCGACGATGTGGTTTATTGGGTTTCATTTAGCACGGCGTGGACAACACCCAACAGGCTGGATGTGGCCTTCGGTGAATCTCCTAGCACAAAAATTGAGAAACAAAAGCATATTCAGGGTTTAAGGTACTTTTCTCAGCTCTTAAAAACCGCCCCAGCCCTCCTCCAAAGATTTGATGTGGGGTGGGGCAGGCTCTACCTGGAGCAGCAACATCCGAAGAGCTTCAATTCAGCCAACTTACGCAAAGACGCCTGAAGCTCAGCATCTGCAATGGGAGAAATGTAACCCTGGGAACACACTCGGCAAGCGGAAGAGCAGAAAATATTTTGGGCCTCTCCACCCTGTTTTAAGCAAGCAAAAAATCTGGTATTCGAACTCAAGGAACAGCTAAACTGAATATCTAAGGGCACCAATCTGCACGCTGCCTCCTGAATGTAATTTTCATTCCACTTTTTAAAATGGAAAGGGAAAGTGTCTTTCTGCAAAACAACGTGCCTGCCTTTAGCGTCGTATTTCTTTGCAAGGATTCCTTTGGGATTTAAAGAAATCCCATCTGCCAGGGCTGCACAATATTTTCTGAGCTTTGCACCCTCAGCTTTGCAGGAGCTTGCCAAGAAACACTCTCCCCAAAGAGGCAAGGCCAAGTCAAAAATTAAATTTGGCTTCGTTTCATTTGGAGTTCTTAATTAGAAATAAATAGAACCAGCGCAGTGACTCTTCTGTCCTTTAGATGGTTGACTGACTTCCCTTTCTGTGACATTAAAAATGACATTTTAGGAACATCTGTTGGAGGGTTCTGAAGGCTTTATCCAGAGGTTCCAAAGGTGCTGTAGATGAGCATCCAGGGAACATGGAAAGGGAGGATAGATGCAGCCCAAGTTTTGTCTGGGAATCTGTCCATCTCTCCGGAGAAGGAAACAAAAAAATAAGCATCATAGGGGATTATAGACAAATTTTGAATGCAAATCCATTAAACTTCTGGTAAATGGGTGCTTTGAGACTGACCATGCCCGCTCTGATAGATTGTATGAACAGGCAGGTCTCCCCCCACCTGCTGTGGCAGATGTTTTGTGACAGTAACCATGATGCATGTTCTCAAATTCCAAAGGGGCCTTGGTTGATGAGGAAAAAGACACCCATCACATTAAAAAAAGGATTTGTCATCACTTCATGCAGTCCTCCGTCTATTCTCTTACTCGAGACAGATTATATGTCGTTGAGTTGATGTTGACTCTTAGCAGCCACATAAATAGGTGGCTTCTCCATGACAATCTGTGCCTAACCAGGTCTTTCAGGTCATCCAGTGATGCCCCTTTGACACTGTAACTGAGTCCATCCACTTGCTGATGGTTGTCCTCTTCTTCTCTTTCCTTCCCCCTTTCCCATATTAGAGACTTCTCTAAAGAGCTAGATCTTCACTGAATGTGTCCAAAGTAGGATAATTTGAGCCTGGTCATTTATCTCTCGAGTGAGAATTCGGGATTGATCTCTTTTATGATCCATTTGTTTGTCCTCTTGGCTATCCAAGATATTCTCAGGAGTCTTCTTCAACACCAAAGTTCAAAAGCATGAATAATCTTCATATCCTGCTTCTTCAAAATCCAACTTTGACTTCCATAAAGTCTGGGGTGGGGATATTCTTGACCACAGATAAACTTTCAGATTTCAATGTTATGGGAAGACCGGTGAATTCTTCTAAATGTTTTATACTCTGCCTTTGAATATCATCAGTTTGGATCGTATTGTATATCTTGCATTTTAAGTTTTTGAGTGTCTTTACCCAATGGTACCTCTAGGTGCTGATACTGAACTACACTAATGTGCCTCTTCTCCTCTAATGATTATGACTGTTTTTTCAAAGTATCCTCTAATGAAGACCACAATACTACGCAGTTCACATAAACCTGGGTATGTACACCCATATCTTCTTTCATAAAGCATGCCCCCTTCGAGTGAACAGACAACCACACTGAATTGCTTTGAACAACAGTCATAGGATGCAAAATATAATTGAGTTCTTATGATGTTATGAACTCTTGAGGAACTGTCACATGGTTGCTGAACACAGGGTTTGGGTGTGGACTACGAATAGAGACAAATTAGCCATTCCTCGTGCTCATCCAGCATAGACTTCATTTATTCAAAGATTGCATCCTGGGGTGAATGAAAATATTGCTTCAGAAAAGGACAATAAATGGCTTTCTAAGTATTTTTGGACTACAACTCTGGAAAGCCATAGCCAGGGTCATGTGCATTTATCTAGATCAAAGTGAAATGAGCAGAGGACAGTGCAAATGACCAGTGTTGTTGTTGGTGGTGTTGCAAGGGTGGTACAAATGATGACACGTGTCCTAACATTGTGTCCCAAATGCATAACTGTGTCATTTACTCAATGATGTCATTAGCACATGCTGTCATGTTGACATTGTTGTGGTTCATTCTGGACACCTTTGGAACTGAACCATTGAATTCACATTTGGAAAGTGTTCTCCAAGAGGGAGCAATCTTGTTTGTCTTTTCAGTTTCTAATTCATGAGACAGGTTTCTCAGTTGTGGCCACCTAGCCTTGGAAGTCTCCTCCTAGGAAGGTATGATCAACTCTTCCCGTTTTTTCAATGCTGAGTGAATTGCTTGACATGATCCCAGTCTCTTTTACAAGGTTTGGATAGCATTTTCCACTGTCTTATATTACTATGTATGCATTGCTGATTACAGATTACAGATACTTTATTGGCCAAGCATGGTTAGACATGCAAGAAATTTGACTCCGGTACAGAAACTCTCAGTACTTGCAGGACAACAGTAATAAAATAATAACATAAATAAAACAAAATTTATGTGTTCAAACAGAGGAATGTGCATCAAAATGTGCAGCCATTTTGATGCA
>JANHZU010005279.1:13774-25063 GCA_032468055.1 Acrochordus granulatus | reverse complement strand
CAAACCGTATTGATTGGTTAGCCTACAACAACTCAGGCTGGTGCCCCCTTTCTGTGTTCTCCACGAAGGAGCATTCAGAAAAAGGTGCTTTTGTTTCTAAAGTACTGCAGTTAACTGTTAGCGTGAAGCAAGGAGAGCAGGCTGGGTGAACTGCGGTCCAAACTAGGGATGGAGAACCAGGTTTTGTCTTCTGCAAAACCTCCTTAGAAGCCCAGGCAGGGGCACTGGTGGGCTGGGAGGGTCAGAAAATCAAGATGGCCATCATGACCATTTGATCAAAGACCTACCGCTTTTTAACGGGTATCACAACTCATGAAAAGTTGAGATGGTTTATTATTTAATTTGATAAATACAAAAGAAAATGGGCCCTTTTCAGGAGTAGACCTTCAACAAGTGCAAAGATATTTTTTATTCCCTAAATAAAAAAAATAAAGATAAAGAGGTGCCTAATGCCATCACTATACTATCCTCCCAGTGCTGGCAAAGATATTTTTTATTCCCCCCAGAATTTTCATAACTCTGTGCTGAATATTTTATACTTTTCATCTTTTGCCTTTTCTCTTTCTCATGTTATTGCTTATGTTTATATTTTATCCATCGTTTTATGCACGTTTTTATGGTTTTAACTTTTACGTTTTTAGCGTCAACGGCTTTAAGATTTTTTGATGTGAAACATACCTTTCACAATCAAGCCAAGAGAAGCACAGCTTGCAAGCAGGGGACTCTGCATCAGATTTCACTCATATTTTAAAACTGCACACATGGAAAGTCAAGGCAGAAATTCCCAGGAGCTGTGACTTCGACTCATTTTCCAAAAGGCACATCCACGTCACCAGAATTTCTTCTTCCCTAATTCTGTGATTTTGATTCTATTAATAAAATGTACCTGACATTGATCAAAGCTGTTCTGAATGTTTTTGGATACGGTATTCCAAGCAAGGCTGAAATTCTTTGGAGTTAATTTACTATTAGACCACTTGGAACTGCCTGTTCTAGGATACTTGTTCTGGCCCCACGTCTTCCCTCTGCGCCCCCTCCCATTTCAGTGACAGCAAGTGCCTTATAATGGGGAATTTCTGGCTGTCAGAGGGTTTGGGAGTTGAGGGCTCACCTCTTGCCCCTTTCCTTACAGGCTGGCTTTTGTGCTTTATTCCTAGCTCATAGTAAGAGTTGCATAGATTTCCAACAGTGGAGAATTGTGCTTGACGTTAGTTGCAAATGAAATCAAAAGTTTCCAGTGTTTTCTTGGTTGGCTGAATAAAGGAGGAACACGTAAGCTACAAACTATGCTTTAGCATGTTAATGTGACTGGAAGGAGAAAGTAAAAAAACAGGTTCTGCATCAGATGAATTCCTGGTTGGAAAATGTTGAGGAGTGCGAATACTGAAGGTGGACTGTCCCTTTTTCTTATTGGAGCCAAATTGTACACTGAGATTTTAATCAAACTAAATTTACGGCATCATCTATCAGTGCAGTAGGCCCTTTCCATATCTTGTCTAAGAATTAATTTTCATTAACTTTCAGACAGTTTGGGAATATAGAAATTAAAAGACTGTATTCATGAATTGGATGATTGACACAGAGAAGCCATTCATTTAATTCATTGATTAACTCAGTGAAACCAGGAAGGAATTATCCAGCTCAGAAATATGGGGAACATGGGGTAAACTGGACAATTTCTTTTTTGCTTAGTGTTCAAATGAATTTCCTTTGGTTAGAGAGGCTGGACAGAATGTATAATTGCAGGATGAATGGGAAAGAGGAGGGATTTGTGTAAATATAGATTCAACGCAGTCACCCCTTCCTATTTCTTGAAGAAACATTTAGAATATGGGCTTGATGTATGCAAAAATGACTACAGAACCAGGTTAGATATAAAATAGCATAATGAACGGTTGGGCTGTTCTGTATATGTGGAGAGAACGAATGGATGGATGGATGAACGAATGAATGAATGAATGACTACAACCACAAGAATGAACACAACTCATCCAGTGGTCTTTTGCAAAATGCATATTTTGTGATCAGAATTTTTGGAGAAGAGAGCAATGCAATCAGCTTTTGGGGGGCTGTGGGGAAGTCTTCTGTAAATAAATTGCTGGGACATTTTGACTGATTGGTTGCTTGCGATTAACCTTGTTAATTCACTTGAGTGGGCGGTTGCCATAGAAAGCTCATCTTAGATGAGCTAGTTTAACTCTTTGCCAGGTGTGGCTTTCCTTTCCCAGGGGAGTGGGTGGATGGTTGTGTGTTGGCTGGTTGTTTGTGGTGATCCCCTGCAGCTAGAATCTTCTCCAAATAGAAAGAGAGTAGAATAACTGAGGAATAGGTTTGAAATGCTACACTGTTGACCGATCTCCCAACATTTCTCCGATCCTTATGCTGATGATATTAAGGTAATAAAATGTCTGCAATCCAGAAACCAAGCCTGGAAAACTCGAGAAGTGCAAGATGCCAGCTCTGAGCTACAGATATCTGCTGTCCATGGCAGGCATGTATGTGTGTGCTTTACCATAGAGATCTGGGTTTAAGGACCAAGGAGAGTAGTTGAAAGAAAATGTACAGATGAATGTTTCTGCCAATCTCAGTTTCCTTTTCTCTCCTCATCCCCATCTTAATTGCTCTTCTTTTTACAATTAGTTTAATAAAACACACAATAGGAACATTTCTTAGTCCAGTACTGAGCATTGTGAAGTCACTGCAGTGCACATGTTCATCAATACAACATGCAAAAAAAAATATAAATTTGACAAGAAGGTACATATGCTACATCTAGTTCTTATTTTTTCTGGTCAATGCTTACTCTGCCCTGCACAGATGACAAAAAAATAATCTTAGGGTTATTTTGTTGGCTTTAAGAGGAGGCTTTTATAAAGAAGTACAGTACTCTGATTCGAACTTACATCTCCTGGGAAAGATCTCCATCTTCCTCATCGTCCAATCTACCTCACAGGGTTGTTGTTTCTATAATAGAATCAGGGGATCAAGAAGCAATCTTAAACTCTCTCTCAAAAAAAGCAGGATATAAATTCAATAAACAAACATAAGCATGAACTAACAGCTCCCAACAGATTACTAAACATGATCAAGATATTTGAGATGAAGCCAGAAGTTCAGCCCTTCACGTATAAGACTCTATGCTTTACAGAATAATTAAATAAATAAGGCAAAACCTTCAACAGTTGAAATTAGCCTCCTCTAACAAAACAAATTGAACTCTGTTCCAAGGACAGGGAGATCTTTGCAATCTCTTTGCAAAAATCTTTGCAAAAATTTAACGTTGTCTACTGTACAACTTTCATCAGCCCAGGTTTGAATACTCTGCATAAATTATTCTAATCCTACTCGAAAACCTTGGAAGATAACAAGAACATCTTTGGGTTGTGGAAGTTGTTTCTGTTGACCCGCTGAGATTTGTACCCCACCTCTCAAGATTGCCTGGCATTGTCTTCGTGCTGTGTTTTGGAGTGTCTTTCCTCAACTTGTCATTGTTTAAAAATGGATGGCGTATTTGATTGGCATTTGTATCTTTGAAAACCAAGTTGAGTTTCTCCAACAGTGAAATAGTTAAGTTCTGATACCAATTCTCTAGCTTAGGGTTTTTGAACCCCTAAGATGAGTGGATTTCAACTCCCAGAATTCCCAGCCTGAGAAAAATGTTGCTGAGACTGAGTTAGCTTTCTGTCTGGTTAAATTGGATGATGTCTATAAGATGGAGGTCTCTCCCTTGGGCAGCTTGTTGATCCTTGATTGGCTTCTTTTGCAAATATTTTTTCTGATTGGCTTGATAGGTGCAATCTTCTGACATTATTGATTGACCTTTAGAAGGAACCTCTCAGGAAGTTAGAACTGAAAGAACTGTAATCCCCCTTACTGAAGACATCTACTGAAGAGAGATGAGGAAAGCAATGTATTCTTCTCAACTTTGAGAAGTTTGAAGGAAATTTTTGCTGGGTGGGAAATGAGTATGTCTCTCCAAGTTCTTGACAAATTTCTAGCCCCTAGAAAATGCTCTGAATCCATTTCACCATAATGTCACACAGCTCAATTAGGAAAATGCTGGGATTAGAAACTTTCAATTTTCTAAATCTAAGATCCTAAGCATGATGCAAAATGTCTCCAATAGATGGCCTACGACTGAAAGACCTCAGTTTCATACACTGGATTTCTGTTGCTTATCAGAATAATAATAGAAGAGACAGGGGGAAGAAAATGGGTATCCCCATTCATTTTTAGAAGAGTGGTCCCACCTATTCCTTGTTTCAGCCCTACTCATTTGTATTTCCCCAAGTATTACTGAGAGAATGTGCTTATAACCAGTAAAAATAGCTGTCTCCTGAATAAACTTACATTCTCTGCTGGAGTGAGTCATCTGTGTGTCTTGTATTAATCTTGCAATTGTTCCGCTTGGTTTGACCAGAATTAAATTCTTTGTGGCCAGAAGTGAAGCTTCCTACTGTATTAGGTACAGAATTGATCGTTGCTGGTCATTGTAGAAGATTTGTTGATGTGGACTCACATTTGACTGAAAATGGAGGACCATTTAATCCTAATGTTCGAACCACTTCTGTTTTCCTGCAGAATATGGCCAGTGTCTCCTCCTTTGGCAAGTACACTCACGCCATTGTCCGCTGCATTCCTTCTTCCTTTGCCACAGCGGAGACCACAGCAGATGGATCTGATAGTGGGGCTGATCCAGTGGACCTAGCAAAGGCTCACCGACAGTATGGCGTCTATACGGGCATCCTGCGCCAGAAGCTAGGGCTGCAAGTTATTGAACTGGCGGCAGATGATGGCTTCCCCTATGCCACATTGGTGGGGGATCTGGCAGTGATCCAGGGAGATACTGTGCTCCTCACTCGGCCATGGATGCCTACCCGGAGAGACGAGGTAATGTGTATAGATGGCTAATGCCAAATTTAAATCTGTAAAATGATGTTGGTTCTCTCGTAAATATACTGCTGAGAATTTGAGAATGCATTTCCATGTGCCTGGAGTCCATTGGAAAGCATCATTAACAATCAGAGAAGAAGTCTTGTATAAATCTGGTTGAATGTAATTCTTCATTTAGGTTTATGAAACATGCATGCATGCATCTTGTTCATGCAAGCTGTTATTCTTTTTTTGTATATAATTTTGATTAAGGATTTTGATTACAGTAGTAAAAACAAATACAAACTAAACTTAAATAAAAGGAAGAGACTGGAAAGAATAAAATGTGCAGGAAAAAAGAAAAAGAAGAAAAAATTATAAAAGAAAAAAGAAATATATAAAGAAGTGACTTTCAACCTTGGTTACAAGTAGAGACAAATATAGTAATTCTTCACCTTCATAATATTAGAAATAAAGTTAATGAAGTTAAGTTCAAAAACTCTTCATAAAGATAGAAACAGGGATCTTTTAATCTCATATCTCATGCCTTATCTATAAGCAAATTCATAAACTTCAACTTTTAAATCCTGTTGTAAGCAAAACATCTATAAACGGTTGACCAAATGTTGAAGAAAAAATGTTTTATTTAACCTTGATCAAATGAACCAACTTTCTGTTCTTTTCTTTTACCTGTAACAGTTTTAATCTTTGGTTCATTCAGATATTGTTGCAGGAATCTGCAAGGTTTCATTCTTGAAAATCCTTACAGTTGGATAATTCATGGTTGCTAAACTTGAAAATCTCCAATGATAGATCTCCTACAACTCCAGGAGGCAAGCTCTTCCATGACTTAATAACTCTTTCATAGTCAGGAAATTCCTCCTTTTTTGATTTTGTTCCATAAAGTTTCCATCTGTTGGTTCTCATCCTACCATCAGATACTAGGGATAATAATTCCCCTAGGCCCACCCTGCTTCCTTCTGATAGCCTAAATATAAACAGTTCTTTTATTTATAAAATTTATTTTCCAAGCTAGTCAACATCCCTTGTGTTCTTCTTGAACTGTGGTGACCAGAGCTGGATATAATATTCCAGAGGCAGTCTGCCCACAGCAGCATATGGGGAACTATCACTCTTCATGACTTTGATAAACTATACCTCTGTTGATATTGCCCAAGATCCTGAAAAAAGAGCACAATGCTATGAAATGTTGGCAGTAACTAAGTAGTCAGTAGCAACTGTGATAGAATAGTGATGGGACCACAGATTTCCTAGCCCAGCTGTTGTCTCATCCTTGTAGATTTCTATTTTAGAAATAGAAACTAAACAGAGTCTTGTTTGGAGTTCCTCCACCAAGTGCCTTTCAAATCTTTTTGGCCCAATAAAATTTCCTTCAAACTAAGCTCAGCTGGTGATGTCATAGGCACCTCATCTAGTTCTTTAGGCACCAACACAGAGGTGGCTTGACATTGTCTTCTCCATTTGGTCTACAGTCCTGGCATTCTTTGGTTTCTTCCCACAAATTTCAAATCCACCCCTGCTTAGTTTTGTGAGATCAGCCAAGGTTCAGCTCTTATAACCATTGATCATGTTGCCCTACTGATTTGGCTTTGGAGAAATGTAGGCTAGAAATCAGGAGACAATTACACTGGAGAAAGGTGATCTAACTGACAGTGTCAGAAAAAGGTCCCATCTGTTCTACTGTAGGAGGCTCTGGGATTAATTGCACCCTTGTGTTTCTGCATGAAGTCTGGTTGCCTTAGCAATTGAAATCCTGTCTCACCCTCCCTTCCAGGCCCATCCTCCTCCTCCTGTATCACTTATAGGCATGTGCAGATACAAAACCCACGAAGATACACTTCTTGAGTTCTATATCATCCTTACCTCCTAAAGCTGAGTGCTAGAAAGGAGTGGATTTGGTCTGAAAGAAACAGGATTTTGTTGACATTTGTACAGATATTGTGTGAAACTGTAATATTATCTTCTATCTAAGTAAAAGCTCTATGTGAGGAGCTCTACATCAGGTATCATTTCATGTGAGAAATACAGTGATTTTAAACATTCTCCTTCCTTGAGTTCTCGAAATGGCTTTTCATTTTGAAAGCCTTCACAGTAGGCACAGAATAAAATGCCCTTTCTGTTAGCAAGAATTACTTCTTGAAAATGCTTATGAATCCTATGTCAGAACCAAGTGTGTTAGAACAGTCTCAAAATGGCCCTATAAACACATTTTAGAAAAAAAAATAGTAATTTATCCATCCATCCATCCATCCATCCATCCATCCATCCATCCATCCATCCTTTTCTCATGTCAATCCATCCATCCTTCTTTATCAATGTTTCTCAATCTTAGCAACTTTAGATATGTAGACTTCAACTCCCAGAATTCCCCAGCCAGCCATACTGGCTGGTAAATTCTGGGAGTTGAAGTCCACATATCTTAAAGTTGCCAAGATTGAAAAACACTGCTCTGTCCACCCATCTCTCTGTCCATCTGTCTGTCCACTTCTTCGGCTACCTACTGCCCCCATATCAATCCTACAATCTATGACATCTTCTTTTGGGAATTCTTGCTGATTTGGCAACTTGATGCATACATAATAATGTCCAGGTGTCATCTTTTGTATGACCAGAGAAACAATAAAGCAGAATGGGGTCATGGTAAGTCCTCTTGAAGGCATGTTGTTTCTTCCTTAAGAGTCTCCAGTCCTTGGGGAAAGTAGTATCATAGCAGCTTGTTCTAAGTAGTCTCAAACAATAACAGGAGAAACTTGCCCATTCCCTAGACAGTTAATAGGTGAGTACGGCTGGAGGAAAAGAAGCATTGAGAAGAGCAAATGGTGAATTTCTGCCCCCAGAGCTTATTTTCTTTTCCCCTAGGCTTCAGCCCCCCCCCTTTTATTTTCTAAAACTGCTTAGGTAGTCCATGTCAGCCTTGTGGTATTTCTGGAAAAAAAAGTGATTCCTGAGCTCGTGTTTTTTTATTTTATTCCATTTCTATAGCCACCTATCTCAACCAATGACTCTGGATGGCTTACAGTTCCAAAACCAATAAAATAATAAAAATATTTAAAACAATAAAAACATCCAAAATAAATATATACAGCAGCCAAGATAATTAACCACTTAACAGTAGAGCCAAGAAACGGGGTCCTTAGCATATTCAGAGCCCTAGGCTCGGGTTTACAGACAAATTTTTAAAGCCTCCTGAAAGGCCAGCAAGGTTGGAGATTTGCTTTGTGCATGCAGAGTTCCTTTTACATTTTGGCTTAAAATCCAATTAATTTTTACATAAATTGAAAAACAGCATGGGCAGGGCCCCCAACAAGCTAAGAAGGATACTCTGGATCAGTGCCCATAAGCGCCACATAGAGGCTGTATCCCTCCACAGAAGGAAGGGAAATAGGGCTAAGTACACTGTGACTGCATCAATAAAAGCTCTTTCCTTCCATCGCAGATTCACAAACCTAGTTTTTCAGATTGCACATGTAGGATTGCTTGAAGAATATGTATGATATGGCTGGGCTTATGTTGGATTAACATAGAGCATTTCTCCTTTGGGCAGCAAGTCCCAGACTTGAGAAAGGTAGAGTTGATTTATTATTTTTGGGGATGTCTTTAGCTCGATTACTTATTTTTAGCATTACTATCTGCTGTGATCAATAGAGTTTCAGTTAAGTGGGTCTACATTAGGGATAAAAAATGCATACACAACAGGGGCTTTGATCATATATTTATGGACAATATTTTGATTTTTTCTTTGCCCCAGCAGCTGCTGCTGCCCCTGATAGTTTATTATACAATGATCAGTATTAGTGAAGACAAAGATAACAAATACACCAGCCACAGGATGATTAAGAGGCAAAACAAACAAATCCCACACGGTAAAATCATAAAACCAAGCTCCAGAGCATTCAGCCTAGATGTCACAATTCACCATAGCTGTGTTTCTCAACCTTGGCAATTTGATGATGTATGGACTTCAACTCCCAGAATTTCCTAGCTGGCTGGGGAGTTCTGGAAGTTGAAGTCTACACATCTTTAAGGTTGTCAAGATCAAGAAATTCTGCACGATACGAACCACGGAGGACCTGTAGAATCAGAACTGTGAGGTCCAACTGCAGGTTTCCGTGGTGTATCCCTTGCAGTTCTGGAAATGCGTTTGTGTTCCAAGGCAAACACTCATTTTAAAATATTCCTTGAAAAATAAAGTCTCCCAGACCAGATCCATGAAAATTAAATTAAAAAATGCTCATGTGGGGGAGAAAGAGATGAGTCATTGATAAAATTAGAACAGCCCAGGCATCTCTGTGGCATGAAGACGCAGCAAAAGCATAATAGATCATGTTAAAGGTCATTCACGTGATTACATTTTGTTTCATTAGAGATGATTTGGAACCTCCAAGTTTATGCATTGTATGATATATAAAAAGGGCTTAGAAAAACAGCACACAAAATCACACTTTACATTCTGGCATTCTTGCCTCATGTAGGGATGAGACTCGATTTGGAATAGGATATTGTTTGAAAGAGAGAGGGAAATGCTTCTTTTCTGTCAGTGATCTGGATCATCAGTGGGCTATGGAAGAGCATGGATTGGACTTTCTCAGAAGAGGACAGGAGAAACACCCTTGTCCATTCCTCTCCTCTTCCGAGGCCGCCACAACTTCCCCAAGTCCCTCTGGTTATACAAGGACATTTGCTTTTACCTTCAGAGCACTAACTGATGCTATAGCAAATTGACCAACAGTTACACTTTTACGAAGGAGTAGCAACCACAGGGATTCCTAAGAGGTGGGGATAGATGGACCATTTGAGGTCTCTCCTTGTTCAGCTCTGTGTAATATATTCTCTGAAGTTCCCAGCTCATTCTCATTATTTATATCATTTAAGGGTGTGTTATGAAAGCATTTCCACCCTTGTATCCCTTCCAGCAAATTTGGTGGGGCCTGTAATCACAGGTCGTGTTTTTCCCAACATGTGTTTGGATGATACAGTTTCTCCAACATGTGGAGTCCACCTTTTTTGATGATACAGTTTCTCCAACATGTGGAGTCCACAACTGGGGGAATCCATGGCCTTCCAGATGTTGTTCCATGCCAAATCCCATGAGTCCTAATCAGCATAGCTGGTGGCAAAGAATAATGGGAATTGTAGCCCAGCCAAATTTGGAGGGCTACAATTTCCGACCTAACCCTTTACTCTTCTTCATCCCTCCAGGAGGAAATATATTATCACATTAATTCCTATCTATTCTCTCTTGTTTCCTACTTTTTTGTTTCCCACATTTTTCTTTAATACATAATGCACATTATGTGCAAATGTTAAAATGTAGTATCTTTGGGGTGATGATTCCTCATTCTTTGCTTATACTGCTTTGTCAAGAACAACATCTGCTTTTCATCTTGCTATAGTATAAACAAACATGGCAGTGATTGGTGACTTCCAAGAGTCTAATAAGAGATATGACTTATGATTGGCCAGTTTGGAAATACCTCCTAAGTTTCGAAATACCTCCTAAGTCTCTCCACATGGCATAATCCATGTCATGATCTACTCAAAGTAGAAAAAAAATCATGGGCTTTGTAAGGCCAGTTTCTTCAATATGAGGGCTATTTGGGGCACTGCTCCTCAGAGGAAGTCTAACTAATAGTAAACATTGATAATCTATATACTACTAAAACTCTGTGTCTGTTTGTGGCCATCAATTAGGTCTGTTTGTGACCATCAATGAGCTGAAATGGTGCATCATAGCACAATAATTTTTGAACCAAGGTACTTCAAATCTGCTAACTTAAAAATGCATACAAAATCCAGGGCCCATTATTTCCATGGAACTGAAATTTCAAGAATCTTCAGACCAGTTGTGGCTGGCGTGGTCTGCCACAATCATGTAATCGTGATTTCTGATGTTCTCTGCCAGCTTCCCACAAACAAAGTCAAAGAGGAAGCTAGCAGGAAGTTTGAAATCACAGTTTTTTGCCTCCCACAGTCATTCTGTTTACCTCTTTGGGTAAGTAAATGTTGACTAATTATTGAAGTTAATTTGCCACCACAATTATTCTTCCTTCACTTTTCTATCAAAGGATGAACTAAAGGGCAACTGTGTTGCCTTGTAATAATACAAAACTGGGATGTAGTGAGGGAAACCATCTCAGATTCTTTATTGGCCAAGCATGGTTAGACCATGCAAAGAATTTGACTTTGGTACAACAGCTCTCAGTATGCTTGCAACATCAATAAATAGCGGTAAAGATAATGCATAACAATGTTAGTTATTTGGTAAGTGTGTAGTCAGTAGAAGAAAGTATAAAATGTGGAACTAACAGGTATATATACACATTAGAACTTCTAAATGCTATTAATGTAGCATTAATCAAGTACTGTATTCATTTGAATGATGGCATGGGGGAAAAA
>JANHZU010005278.1:338422-352136 GCA_032468055.1 Acrochordus granulatus | reverse complement strand
TGGAAACAGATGATAATGTTTTCAAATTATTGTGACTGCAAGAAGGATGCAGGATTCTATGGCAGAATGTTTTCATACTAAACTAAACACTAAGAATATTTTGGGCATAACTTGTTCTATTATTCAGAGTAGCATATCGTATATGCTTACATGATAAGGCCTAATCCCATATATAGGACCTTATCTAAATGTCCAGAGTTATGTTCTATATTGGACATTTTGTCTTATCAGTCTGTTCTCCATTTTGGTCATTAAGTTTTCATAACCATTGGTACTTATCAGATGAAAGCACTTCTGGGCAGCTTACAATTAAAGCAGAAAAAGTAATAACAAACAATCAGAATTAAAAAAATAAATAAAAAGTTACCTAAAATGACAAAATAATCCATGCACTACTATTTTTACTCCATTTCCCCAAAGTTGTTTGATGTTATAAGCCATTTAATATATTTTTGTCTGTGTGTCTGTTTATCTGTCCCAAAATCCCTGATCAAGAGCCACTGACTGTATTTGAATGATCTTCTCTCCCTTCGTCTCTCATAGAGCTCCATCAAGTTCTAACAAAACCTAGCATTCCACAGAACACTGGTTGGGGCGGGGGAGATTTTAATAATAGGCTGTTAATAAAAGCTATGAATAGTAGCTTATTGGCCAGATACTCTACGGCTGAATCTGTATGGATAGGAGGGAAGAGGTTGAGTTGAGTCCAGGAGCTGGGAGTTGAGCTTACGCAAAAGGTTTCATCAATGAGAAATTAGTTCTCTCACCCAGTTTCCAGAAATCAGTGTTTCAAAAGAGCAGTCCAGTAGTTTCAGTGCTGTTGGAGATGCATGCAGCTGAGCCAGTAGACAGAAGCAAAAACACAGAGCCTCAGAGATGTGGCAACCATATGGAATGGATACAAAGAGCCTGCATTAAGGTGACCTGAAATAAAACTTTTTTCTGTCTGCACAAATTCTCACTATGATTGCTCATCCCTGTTGGTTTCTGGTAGATCAGTTCATAAGCATGAAAAGAAATCACATTTCTCCATGTACCAACTTTGGAAAACTCTTAGAATACTAAGAGACACTATGAAATGCAGATGCTACAACATTAAAGCAAACTAAGAACAAGAATGGGAATTGCACTTTCTAGATTCCTGATCCCAGGAATTCATAATCCCACAGTCTAGACCAGTATTTTTTGACATGGGCCATATGTTCCCCCAAGAGGCCATGCCACATTTCTATGGGGCTATAGTTTCTATATAATACCATTTAATAAATTGCGCAAATGGTAAAATATCTTTTTCTAGCTACCATTAACTATGTGGTAGAGGCAAATGAGGCTGAGAAGGAGGCCTTGAGAAAAAAAATGGTTGAGGATCTCTGGTCTAGAATATAAACAACATAGCAACAGTCTTTGGACACATAAAACAGGCAAATGTCAGACTAAACTAAAACTGGAATCTCAACTGTGGTATAAGTTAGAGGAGGTGTGAATCAAATCAAGAGGGAATGTTCTACATTGTGCAGCTTTTATTAGAGGGAAATCTTGTTAGGTTTAATGAAGGTAACTTACTGACAAAAACTGCAGGTTCTTTTATTGGATCTTGGGGCTAAAGTTCCTGCTTGTTTGCCTTTTGAACTGTGTGGAGAAAGAATGTCAGTGGCTTACCAAACATTGCATCTCTCAGAGAAAGAGCAGTCTATTGATCAAGGCTACCAAGAGATTGCATTAAAACTGAACAATGCTGGTTTAACAAAATACCTGGGCTTTCAACTTTCAGGGCCAGGATCAGATAGACCATAAGGAAGTTTTGCAAATCCAACCCCCAGCTATCCTTCATGCAATGAATATCGTGGATCCATTAAAAAAAAATTCTGTACCGCATTGGAACTGCATTTTCCTGAGGACATAGTGTAGTTGTGTGACATAACTTTTGTTAATATGCAATCAAATATGTATGTGTGATCATCAAAAGCTACAGTAGGGTTGATAATATTTAAATAACTCATAGCAAGAGCAGAGCATCATTGAGATAAGTAAATCTGAAAGAAAAACAGGCAATTGTTTTTGAGCGGATATGGAATGAATGATGTTATACCTAAGGCTACACATCTTAAGTCTGCTTAGGAATAATGCTGCCTTTAACACAGACTTGGCTGAATAGACCCATATTTTCTTGAATGAAGGAAGTCCTCCGAATTGTTCCACTCAAACTATCCATATTAGTGAAATATAGTTTATAAAATCGCATCTGAATGTCCTCCTGACCTCCTAGAATAGTCATTTTTCTCACAAATGAGTCCAAATAACAAACACTAACTGGGTTCACACTCAAGCACTGCTTATCAAATAAACTACCCTTGGCTAGGTTCATACAGCTAATTTTTCATATAGCCAAATTCAAGCACTATTTATTAGTTCTTGACTAACAAAAAAATATGCTGGCATAAATTGTGTTGTCCCCATTGTAAATTCCAGCTCTGCCACAGTAATGAAAATGGCAATAGGTGTTGATGTACTTTTTATAAGGTAAGGAAAGGGAGTGGTGTATTCCCTGGATTTGTTTCCCCTCCTATCCAGTTTTCTTGAAAGGGGAGAATCAACCACCAATGGGGCAGGTTAGTTCAGATGGATTATAAGAATGACAGGTTTAGTCACCCATCAAGTAAACTAATAGGAAGAAGTGGGGAGGCACTCTCCAAATGTCCCTTACAAGCAGCAACTTGCCTGTTACTTGTCAGTCAGGGTCAACCTGACAGGTAACAGGTACAAAGGGGTACAGAATAAAATGAGAATGAGTTCAACAAATATTCTTACTCAATGCAGCCACTTCTCTTCTGTAACCTGTCAGCTGGGCTACATGGGCCTAACACTTTGACAAAATAACATCAAAACCATGTTAGAGCCTAGCAGACAGCTAAAAGGCACGGCAGGGGGAGTAGTGGTAAAGTAGGAAGAGGAGTAAGTGAGCTTCAGCCTTAACTGGTGCTTCAAGAAAATGGCAGTGCTGATAGTGAATGACCTAGGAGCTCTATTCTAACTTTATTATCTGTACTGCCCATATATAGCCATGGAAAAAATGCACATTAGAACAAACATATAGAATCACACTATTCTGATTGGCCTGCCTACAACAACAGTCATCCCCATGGCATAACTGCTGCTAGAGATGAAAAAGAAGTGGTGAAATAGTGCTCTCTCTCATCTAAAGCACATAATATGTTATGATGGCACATTGCACAAACAGCTATACAAACTGCACCTGCATGACACTAGTCCCAGGCCAGAAAAGTTGATTTATCAGGGAGAGGGTTAGAGTGCCGCTCATAACTTCTCAGAAATTATAAAAGTAGTAAAAAAAAATGGCTCTGCAAAAGCATTTTGGCGTAGGCAAGCCTGTATTGCACCTATTGCACAGCCCAATGCCACACTCTTTCAAAAGAGCACTTAAAACTATGTAGTCTAAAGTGCCCACAAGGAGCTAAAGAGATCATCTCTTCAGACTACTGGGCAACCAAACGGTGAACTGTGTAGATCATATCCACAGAAAAATCACATTGAGAAGAAGATGGATTTGAAGCTTCTGGGGCACAGGCTGGGAAAGAGTTGAAGGAAAGGTTAGGAAATCATGGCAGAAAAACAAGTGGATATTGAAGCCTGATTGTGCTGTAATTAGGTGCAAATGAGGAAGAGCTCTGATTTCTCACATCACCCCAACAAACAACATTATGATGTAGAGTGATTTGTGAACACAGCCATTAACCATAAACTAGTACTGTATATAAAAAAATCCCAAATAACCCCAAACTTCTTCACAATATCTAAATTCATTCTACAATAGATGGTATATGGCAACTTAGCCCAGTAAAAGGACTTTGCTGCAAGCCTTTCTAAAAGGCTTCTCGTGGTGAAAGGAATCCCCACTTCTCTACATCCTCTGACACTGATTCCCAGCCCTGGTGAGTTAAACTGAGTTTGAACTGTCAGACTTGCAACTTCACAATCCAATCTACAGAACCTACATACAAATTCTTGTGACAGATTTTAAGTAGGTGACGTTCAAGGACTAAGAGAGCCAATTTGGTGTAGTGATGAAGGCACTAGGCTGGAAACCTGCAGATCGTGAATTCTAATCCTATTTTAGGCACAAAGCCAGCTGAATAACCTTGGGGCAGTCCCTCTCTCTCAGCCCTTGGAAGCAGGCAATGGCAAATCACTTTAAAAACCTTGCCAAGAAAACTGCAGGACTTTTCCAGGCAGGTGCCCAGAGTCAACATGGACGCAAAGGCTCACACACACACATTCAGGGACTGCAATTTTCCCTAGGAGTAAGTTCCTACTGAATTCAGCGGGGTTCCTTTTGAACGGTCATTAGCACGCACTTATGCTGAGGGTGGCCACTTCTGCGTTGCCGTTAATAAGGAATTTTCCAAGCCCAAAAGAAAACGACAATTTGCATAATATAGACATGCACACGGAGAGTACATAAATATAATTCAAGTAAACATGTGATACAGCTTAGCACAGTTGGGAAAATTGTGATCCTGGAGGGCATTTTGGCCACGTACAGTAGTAGCTTCGGCGGGACATTTCAAGCCCCTGCCTCAAAGCTGCAGAGGGAAAACTTGTTGGCTTTTTTCTGCCTTATGGACACGTGGGAATTGTTTGCGCACCTACGGCAAATGCTATGCCATGGGGAGGGGGAAGTAGGCGGGCACACCCATCCACTTCTTGTCGGACAAACCCTGTCACCCTTCGCAGCCAATCAGACCTGCAGAGGGGTTGCATCTGCCAATCCGCTTGAAGCGGACGAAGAGGAAAAGAAAATAGGGGAGAAGTTCACTAGTAGCGTTGCGTGACAGATATAAAAAGTTTCCGCGTGGCGGATTTCGCCCCCTTCGGCTGCAGCCACTGCATCCAGCTACGAGGACGCCTGTAGCGGAGACGACCCACTGAAACGGTACGTGCAAACGTGTTTATGGAGGCTCTTCGGAGACTAGGCGAGAGAGGAAGGGATGACTGGGAGAGAACGGGGGGGGGGGCTGGACATGCGTGAGAAAATCACCCCTTCCCGAGACAGAGCCTCTAGTTCTTACTGAAGGGTAACCCCTTACAGCTCTGCCCACCGGCCAAGAAAGCGGGGAGTCAGTTCACCAATCGCTCGGTCCATTTCTGAATGGAGCGTGTCAAAGTTCCTTGCGTCCGTGTCGGGAGAGGAGATCGTCATTCAAGTGCAGACGACTGCACCTTTCCTCCTCCAGTCACGGATTTTCTATTTAGAATCCGTCTCATCTTCTGGCGTCCGAAGTGCTTTTCTCTGAGTATCCGATGTAGAGGCACTTTTCTCTTACAGAATCTCGCTACTCCAAAGCAACGAATGAAATGTCCCCCTGCCCAAAATAAGGATGCAGCCCCGGATCCCCCAACATCATTAACAGGATTACGTGTCCGCTCCAATTATGCAAGAAGTTAGTCCTATTAAAAGTATTCGACATCTTTGCCACGTCAGGAACAGATGGATCACCACGTAAAAATGAATAGATTGTAGATTGGTGGTAGCATTTCCAAGCAGCCCCTTTGGAGGGGAGGGGGCAGAGTGCTGGAGTGTAACTGATAACTCTTTGGGGGCTTTTCCCCATCATAATTGCAGGGACCAATCTGTGACTCTCCAGGTAGTGCTGAATTATAATTCCCAGTACCTCTTCCATTAGCCATGGATCAACAGAAGTGGGAATGACCTGTGATGATAAGCATACTTCATGAAATGACACACATGGAATTTTGAGAATGGATTTATTTATAGAATATTGTGAGCATGCTTTACCATGCTGGAAGTTAGATACCGTGCAGTATTGATAAAGTGTTTGCAGTGATAGCCAATCCCAAAAAAGCCATTCATCCAAAGACAAACTGGTAGAGTTGTTCACATTCCCCAGTAAGCATACATTTAATCCTTAAGTGAGTAAAATGTTGCCCTTCAGGTATTGTTGGACTGCAACTGCCATCAATCTTTCCTATGACCATGCTATCTTGGACGTATGAGAATTAGAGTTTGACATCATTTGGGAAGCCACATCTTGCCCAACTGTGCTCCAAGCAAGGTGTTTGTAAGATAGGTAGTAGCTTAATGTTTATTCTAGATTCCAGACAAACATTCACTGAGGCTATGAATCCTGCCCTGTTAAGTCAAGGACTGCAAATAAAATCTATTGGGAAAGCTGATTTATTATCAGATTAAAAAAAAAATCTATTATCTTCTGTACACACAGAACATCCTTGGATCTTACTTGGGTCTGCCAAACCCAGGATATTGGTCATGCATGCTTTGAAATGCCAGGAAGGCAATAAAAAGGTATTAAAATAATCATATTTGGCTAGATGAAGAACCCAGCTAGGCTTTCCATGGTTGTATCAGGACCACTTTTCTCCCAAAGGTATTCAACAGACTTTCAAAGTTTTTAGAAGATCAGGAGGAGAATGCTTCTCCATTCCCTTCTTTTTTCTTCATTGCTTGTATGATGCCATTTTTCCTCACTACATCTATTCATTTTTGCAAATATTTAATAACTTTAATAGCTGGGAAGGTCCACTACATGTTAAAGACAAACCCATACTTTGGAAAGGGGCTTGGCAGCATTCTTCAATGAAGAGCCCGAAGAGACTTGAAAGATAAGCCAATCTTTTTTGTCTGTTAAAACTGCTGTTGTGCAAGGAAGAATTGTTCACCAACTTTCAAAGCAGTTCATATCTTCTCCTTTTATCTCCTTTACATTCATTATTCCAGTTGACTGCTTTCACTGAGGAAGACTGGGGTGACTATTGACAGAAGGGCCATTCAGAAAGGGCATTTTTTTTCCTATCACTCAAGTCTCTCAAATCACATGAGGTTTCTCTGTATCAATTGACTTTTTAAATATCTGTGTACTAGCTATGAACATTGAATGCATAAATCCCTTCAGTTTTTAAGTAGTGTTGATGACTGGATAATACAGCTGGTATTTTTAAAAAACTTTAAGCAGGCAGGAGAGGCCTCAACCTTAACTTCAGAGAGAATGTAGTTCAGATTTGGATAACAGTCTGCTTTTCTTAAGTATTCAAATTATGTTTAGTGGTTATGGCTTGTTCTATTAGATGTCATGAGTTTTATTTTTATTTTTTTCACAGTAGTGGGCCTCAACTGCAAGAAATGGCATGTCTATTTTTTTTCTCTCTCTCTGGTTTTTTAGAAGTCCTGGCAAAAAGAACATTGTTTGGGATCTCTTGTTGAACA
Organism: Acrochordus granulatus; assembly: GCA_032468055.1. Taxonomy (NCBI): domain Eukaryota; kingdom Metazoa; phylum Chordata; class Lepidosauria; order Squamata; family Acrochordidae; genus Acrochordus; species Acrochordus granulatus. Next base: position 344,875 of record JANHZU010005278.1, on the reverse strand, counting down.
TACAAATAGAACTCTAAAAGTCTCTGAGACCTTTTCTTAGAATGTTTAAAGTCATTCTGAAGTCATTTCCCTGCTGTTTCATTTTATACATATGTGTGTGAAGAGGGATTACCCATGGAAAATATAATTCTAAATTTTTAGGACTCTCCTAAGTCAAAATTGTGATAGCGTTAGAAGGACAAAACATCTGGGGCAGATTGTAGCTTTCATAACAAAGGGCGCCAGGACATTTCTCCTTCTCCATAGATTTCTTATGAGTGCACATAAGCAATTTACAAAAATGTCTTACTGTAGTACTTTTCTGAATCTCTTGGTTGCTACATTTATGCAAGTGGCTCAGGAAAAATATTAGGTCATTTTGTGGATGGGTTTAAAGGATAAATATTATAGATTAATATAGAACTGGGAAAGTCTTTTGGATACTTATCTGAGGTAGTACCAAAGAGACTAGAATTGACAACTGATAGGTGAAAATAACTCCTTAGGTGCTTTATACTGTAATTGTTGTTACTGTTACATAAAAGATCTGTAACCATGCTCATGTTTAATTTTTTCCCTCCCTCAAAGCAGTATTGGCCTATTCTCCTCCACAAACACACAGAGACAGACTTCTGTTCTTCATGCTGTTTTCCACTATTCAATCAAATGCATACATACATCAGATAAACTTTACAGTTTGGAATTTTTCTCCCAATAAATAAATAGATAACTTTTTGAGAGCTTATAGTGCTACTAGTCAAAAGACATTATGGAAGTATTTGACCCTTTATTTCCAAACACTGTGTATATTACTGTGTCCTGTATTATGATAAGGAAAAAAAGGCATAAATTGGTGGGATAACCCATTAGAGTTATAGATGTAATGTGACATTTGGACATTCACATACACCCATCTCCATTGCATTCCACAAGCAAAGCAGGGAAATGCACAATATGTCACATCTAGAAACCCTCTTAGATTTACTTTCTGGGGAGCTGTGAACTGTTAAAAAGCTGCTTTTAGTGATCTGAATCCAGATGTCTACATGCTTGAAATAGTGAATCCAGTAAAATCAATGGAGCAAGTTAAAAAACATTTTGAAGTTGCCTTCTGAACAAATTTATGACTGTTGACCACAGCATACTGTCCTTTCCCTTTTTTCTCCATCTCCTCTTGATGTTTTAGAGCTTTCTGCTTGTCTGAAGGCTGTGCAAAAGGCAACTTTCATCTTTTCATTCTTGCAGGTCTGCAAAAGTCCAAAATGCACCTATGTTTATTTTAATGATTAGCTGCAATGTGCCAGTATGTGTGAGAGTGTGTGCTCATGTGCTGCCTTTGAATCAGTATTGACTCTTGGCAACTGCCTAGACTTATCCCTGTAGTTTTCTAGGCAAGGTTTTTAAGAAGTGGTTTGCCATTGCCTCTTTCATAGAACTGAGGGAGAATGACTGGCTTAAGGTACCCAGCTGGCTTTGTACCTAAGGTGTGGCTAGAACTCAGAGTCTCCTGGTTTCTAGCCTATCTTAACCAATGCACCAAACTGTCTCTTATTTAATTGCATTATAGAAGATTTATTTGTTAAATGTGCATTCTGCCTTTCATTCAGAACCTCAATGAGCCACCAGAAATAGCCTCCTTCTTCCTGTTTTTCATTATCACGGCAATCCTGTAAGAATTACAAAATTAAAGAAGCACTACATAAAAGAACTATAAAAAATTCCACTTATCCAAAATTCTTTTTAACTAGTGTAACAAATCATTATCATTCGTCCTGGTAGGGTAATATTTTTAAGTCTATTTAGACTGCTACTAAACTCTATATCTTTGGTTTCTGGCAAGTGAAAAGAGTGATGATTCTAATCCATGTAATGGCTATACTCATGTAATCAATGGTTTATTTTTCTCCATGCAACTATGGAATTAGATAGCTAATGTTTAATTTTGCTATTGCATACGAACACATTTGGACACATGCCTTAAAAGATTCACAAGAGACTTTGCAGATTACACATCTATTTTCCCTTCCCCCAAAATACACACATACACTGCAGTCCACACTGCAGCGACCATAGCTGGAAAGCACAACCTTATGACCTCAGTTCTTGCACTTTGGTCTTCCATCTGTTTTAATATTAACAGAAGGCAATCTTTGTGCTAAGGGGGGAAATATTTTCCCTCATTCTTCTTCTTCTGTAGCTCTAAAAAGGAGAGAAAAAAACTTACATTCCAGGAAGAGTGACAATTCCTGCCTAGGTCCTGTTGTCTCACTGCCAAGGACTTAATCAGGCAAATAGCCTTGTTTACTTTCAATGCCTGTGATATATCTTAAATGTCACTTCACTTTCTGTGGTGCGGCAACACCTTTTCTCATTTTGAAACTTTAGGCTTGGAAAATACAATTTATTTGTTGCAAACGGACTCAGTTGACACCTAGTTATAGCCTTCCCTATTGCTACCCTTAAAAGCTCAGGTGGGGGGAATGGACAACTTTTCCTAGAAGCCAAAGCTTGTTATTTGATTATGACTTGTACTTTTAGTTCTTAATAATAGAAACTTTTTTTTATTGTTGCTTTCTTCAATGTGGTGTCACTCAAGCCATGCAATTGAATCTAGAACTCCCATTTTTTCATTGTCCCCAGAACAACCCAAGTTCATGCTGCCAAAATCTATTGATTGGTGGTGGGAAACAAAGGGAAATAGGTAGAATAAGACTGTAATGGGCTGAAAATGTATTTTTCTTTTTTACTTTTTTAATATTTATTTATTTAGATATTTGACTTATATAGACACTTACCACATCCACCCACATGAATTATTACAGCACATACATTATATCCTGCCAATTTCAAATTACTCCAGGCTGTTACTGCCATTTCTGAAGATCTCTCAGCAGTTTGCAACAAAACCCCAAACTGAAACTGAACCCAGTAATATGAAAAATAATTAAGCTTAATAAACAGTTAAAAGACTGTTTAAAAATATACATTTTAGCATTTTTTTCTTATCAAAGATGTTCAGAGATAAACCTTATTTAGGCAAGCATTCATTTTCTCAGATGGACAAATTTGTATAATTCTTTTTAGAATTGTATTTTGTGATTGCCTATGGTTTTGGATGCTCTGTCACTCCAGGAATTACTATTCAATAAAAAATGGTTGTGTTGCACATAGACAGAGACACCCGCAGACATGCTGAGTCTGGCCACAATCCAAGAGAAAGGAAAAAATTACTACAATCTTGAATGTCATTCATAGTGACCAATGCCAGATAATATAACCATCTTAGCTCTTCTCTTAGCAGATTCTGAGATAGGACAGTTCACATCCTGCTTTAATGTTTAACTGACAGCACGTCAATGTTCTTTACTTTATTCCTGTATCTACATGCCTGAAAATCTCTGGGCCATGTATAATCACCCAGAAAAGAATGGAAAAACTATCTCCCAGAAAGACAAAAAATCAGGAGTCTGATAGGACTTTTTCCAACCTACTTTACACATCTTATGAATCCAGACTCCTCCTGTTGATTCTGGCTATCATAGAGTAACTTGATAGATAACTCTTCCTACAAGTATCTCTGATATGCACACTGGCAAACAATGAGGAAGCAGAGCATGAGGCTGATTAGTCCAAGGGTTTGTTAGCAATGAACATAGAGTGTACTGTTAGAACACATTGTTATTTGGAAACAAGCAATCTGATTCTCTGTAGTTGAAAATAACCTTGTTGGACACAGCTCACTAAAGTTTGATGCCCGATGTCTGAAGAATAAAGAATAAAGTTTGTATTCCCTGTTCTTTTTTCTGTTGTTGTTTTTTTTTGCATTTCTGCAGAAGGCCACTTTTACAATGGCAGACTTCAGTCAAGGAAAGTGGAAAAGCCATTTATGCAATCTGGTTTTGGCAATCTGCCTATCCTTCCCAGAATGCTTTCCTCATCATATGGATAATTAGTTTCTTTAATGAAATATTTTTGGATCCTTTTAAGATCTTCCCAAGGCAATGTCCCTAGATGTCCTCAATCTCAGATGAGTTAAGATGGGGTCCAGGACTATACAAGGGAGGACAGAGCTTTGATCTCACAGTAGTGGCCACCACTCTGTGAATATCCGCAGCAACTTCTAAGATAAAATGCACAAAGTAATTCATTGCAAACAGTGATGAAAATAATCAAATGTTTCTTTATACCTGAAGTGAAAAGCAGAAGGGAACAGAAGAGAAAGGGTCAACAGTCCTCTTCCTTACTACCATTTCTCTACCTGAAGTTTAGAGGCTGCTTTTATGCTGGTTTGTATGTTTTAAGGGCAACATTGCAATAAAAATAGCAGGAAAAATAGAATTATCCAAATTCCAATCCATCTTAAGGCAAATTTCTGACTCTAGGAGTAGACTACAGGCATGCAGTACCCAAAAGATTGCCTATGGAATTGCACTTGATTTTATAACAGAAAGTCTCCAAAAATTTTGTCTCAATGTTCCAATTAACATTTTGTTTTTGAGAATATGCTTCTCTTTAAACAATGCAATTAATACTGTAAAAAAGCAGTGTCTTGGAATAAAGAAATATGTCTTGCAACAATAGAACGTGGATCTCATAGGACATTTCAAAACTACAGAAAAACACAATCAGATTTTGCCTGGTACCTCTTGTTATGTTTTTTTACAGCTCGAGTTGTTCCCAGCCTAACTGACAAAATGGGAACCTAATCCAACACATCAAGGCTTGGACAATCTATTCTAATGAATTGCTTGCTTTTCTAAAATTTATGCTGCTTCCAGAGATAGAGACAAAACAATCTCTGCTGTCCATATGATTACTCAGTTTTTCCTACCTTGACCTTTGCTGGATTTAACACTACCTTTGTCTGTACTTTTAGTTTTGCTCTGATTTTAGCATCCATTAACAAAAGAACAAAATGGAGTATATGCCATATATATCATATTGGCAGGAACCAGATGTGGTTCTTCATTAAAATATAGCACCTGCACGACACTTATAGCCTATCATTTTTTTCAAACCAGATGTTAATCTGATCTGAATCGTAGAAAGACTTCGTGTCATTTTCTCAAAAAGAACTGTTTAGGTATTAATCTTAGCAGACATAGAAAACAATTGGTCCATTTGTTGTTCCTATTCTTCAGTATCTAAAAAACTGGAAAGGCTGAAAATGTGGAGTTTCTCTGATTATGTTTACCTTCTTTAAAAAAGGAATTTGTTTAACTTATATAGGTATTTTATTAAAAGAAAATAATCCTATAAGGTCCCCACCTCCCAGTCTTAAAATTAATAGGGAGCCACATATAACTTACGTTAGAGATGGTTGGAAGGAAGGCTACAATAGTGGCCAGTTTCTAGAGATGTTGATGCCTCTTCTTGAAGAATGTAGGACTACTTATATTTGTCCAAATTCTGAAGGTCTATGCATTAAGCAATAATGCACACCGAGGGCTTGTTCACATGAGGATCCTAAGCAGCTCCCGATATCTGTTTTCCCACGATGTCAGCAATGTTTGAAAATTAAGCTGGTTTATTTCCAGCTCAGCTGTAGCTTAGATGAGAGTGCTGCTAAGCTCATGTTATTCTTGCTTCTTGTGTGGAGATGTTGCAGTTCCATTTCTCTTTCAGTGGGAACTCTTACTTCATTCCTTCACCTCGTTTCTGGACTATACAGAAAGTCCTTAACTTACAACTGTTCATTCAGCAACCATTTGAAATTACAGTGGTGCTGAACAAAGGGACTTATGTCCTGCACCACTGCAGTGCCCTCCAGTAATGCAAAACAAAATTCTGGTGCATGGCAATTCACCTACCCTTATAACTGACCAAAGGGATGCTGTAATGGCCCCCATTGCCTAACTTCCCTTCCCATCCTGCTGAGTCCCTAGGATCTATGGTCCACCCAGCTGGGTCCCTACAGGCCTTGAGTCTGCTTCCCACTCCACTGGGTACCACATTCTTGGGCTTTCTTCCCACCCGTATCACATCTTGCTTCAATTACTTTTTCCAAATATTTCCTTTGGAAAGAAGAACAAGGTGATCCACTGCTTGACCTTCCTATTCAGTGGAGTGCCACTGCCTCTCAGCCACAGGAAGTAGGAATAAAATGGACAGCGTTTTTGTCAGTCTCATCTCCTCTTTACAAGCTACAAGGGAAGTATTTGTACCCTTTAGGGTAGAGAGGTATGGAGTTTGCTTTTGCTGCAGCAGTTCTGAGTCAGGCAGTGATTTTCTGCTCCTGGTTCTCAGGGCTTTGGTTAAATTGAAGATAGCCATAGCTTGTTGTCAAACTACTCCTGGGAGTTTGGGGCAGTGGCATCCAGGGCAGAGGATCAAAAAGGTCAAGATGGTGGTCCCAATCATACAACAACTCACCCCTTTTGTATATGCTTAAATGTTACATGTACATACAAAGGGGCTGAGCTTAAATTGCATAGTCACAGATACCCTCTGTAGTTTTTTTTACCCTATCTCCCC
>JANHZU010005278.1:234934-253306 GCA_032468055.1 Acrochordus granulatus | reverse complement strand
CCATCCATCCATCCATCCTATCTCTCTCTCTCTCTCTATCTATCTATCTATCATCTCTATGTATAACTATCGTTTGAATCAGTGTTGACTCTTGGAGACTGTCTGGACCAGTCCCTGCAGATTTTGTGGCAAGGGCTTTTGGAAATGGTTTCCCCTTACCTTCTTCACAAGGCTGAGAGAAGCGACCAGCTCAAGGTCACTCAGCTGGCCTCACACCTACGACAGAACCAGAACTCACAGTCTCTTAGTTTCTAATCCAGTGTTTTAACCATAATATCAATCTGGCTCTCTTTAGTTTATGTGTTTGTATATATTTCCAAAATTCATTTACCCCAGTATAGTACAAAGCCAGTAGCAATAGAAATTGAAGTTTAGTTTTTTCCCTTTTGAATAAAACATTATAGTTTATTTTGATTACTAAAACAAATCTTGCTGTATTAAATGAATAGAGCAGGATAAAGTTAACTTCTCAACTTACCAAAAACTTTCCAGTTCATTTCAAGAGGTAGCTGAACACAACTGCAACTTGTCTGATTTGTGTCCAAAAAATGAGTGTACCTGAGTGGACCATCATGACTGTCTGTCAATTATGCAAATGTAATCTATGTAAGTTATGTGCATTTCATGTGCTGGAAAGGGCAAGTAACATAAAAGAGAAGCCATTTGCTAAGTTATCTTTTAGTCTTCTTTTTGAGAAGAGGTTGATTGATTCTTGATCAAGTAATCAATCTGCAGACTAATTCTCTTGGATTATGGTTTATTTTGGACAGGAAATAACATTTCTACCATAGAAACACAGAATTTTTTGGGGAATAAACAGATAATGATTATTTCATCATCCAGCTGGCTGCCACCAGACTATTAAACTTTAAAGAAAGGGGGGAAATATACTATGGGGTACTGTAGCAGCCTGTGCAGACCACTTGAGGAATTGACACATTCATCTCAATACAGCCCTACCTGTATTGAGAAGAAAAACATGTTTGAAAACTCTAGAGGAGATGCAGCATTAGCAGTTTTGAGGTTCTGGTTGAATAATTTTCCAGCTGCCCCTGAAATTCAGATCTTCATAAGCTACCAACACTCTGCTTTAGGATGAGGGTAATTGTGGTGGGTATTCTGTTCTTTTGGGATGTTATTTCCAATTCTCAGCCTAGTCCACAACCCTGGAATATTCCCCACCCAAAACACTAACCAGGATTGAGTTTGATACTTTCTGATACCAGACAAGGTCAGGAAGACCAAATAGTTTTTTAAGGCAATGTTATAATCAGCAAGGCCAAGCTGGTAAAAATTACTGTCTGAATCCTTCACCTCTTTTGTTTTAGATAAGGTACTCTGACTCTAGTCTATAGCTTTAAATTTGTGTCTGGAACAAATGTCACCGTTGAAAGACTTTCCTTGGCTAGTAAACATTTGTGCATCAGATTAAAAATTCAGCCTGCTATTCAACTTTGAATTGAAACTGGAGAGAAGTTGGGAGAACTGCTGAGAAAGAATGAGCAGAATTTTGGCATTCTGGGCAACAATTCCTTATTTATTTGATTTCTATCCTATCTTTCCTCCAGAAGCATAAGACACTACAAGTAGTGCTTCATTTATGACCACAGTTGGGACTTGAATTTCTGTTGCTAAGCAAGATGGTTAAGTGAGTTGCTCCTGCTTTTACAGCCTCTTTGCCATGGTTATTTAGCAAATCATGAAATTGTTAAGTGAATCCAACTTTGCTCATTGACTTTGTTTGTTCAAAAACAACTAGGAAGGTTGAAAATGGCAATCATATGACCCTAGGACACTGCAAGCTTCATAAATACATGCTGGTTGCCAAGTGCCTGAATTTTGATTGTTTGACGTGGGGATGCTGTGACAGTCATAAGTTCAAGAATTGGCTTTAAGTCACTTTTTTTCACTACAGTTATAACTTTGAACAGTCACAAAACAAATGGTTGTAAGTAGAGGACTACCTGTATACAAAGCAGTCTTCTCCAATTTCCTCCCACAACAGCAACCCTGCAAATACTTTGGCCTGGGAGACAAACTGACAAATCCAAAGTCATGCAATGCCCTTCCATGGCTAAAGATTGAGATTGATCCAGTATCTGGGTCTCTTTGGTCCAAACACCATAGCTACTACAAGACACTGACTTTTAAACATTTGTGCCACTGAAGCATCATAATTAAGTTATTAATTACTTAGTTAAGCAATATATCAGTAAGATATATATATTATAGTAGATGCTCTCAAGATGCAAAAGCTCCTTGCTGAAATTTAAACTTCTCACAAATTTGTTTATATTAAGCCCATTACTTCAAATCCAGTTCAATTCCTATCCAAAACAACCTGAGCCCACTTAGCTTCCCAGCTCAAATAAGACTAGTGCTACCATCCACTTATGAAAGCCATCCCCCAATAGTTTACTACGTTTTGCTGCATTTTTTACATAAACTTTTATTAAGGATTTTGATTACAACAGTAAAAGCTAATGTAGTAAAATTAACAGAAATATAATAAAAACTTAAAAATGGGAAAAAAGAAGAAAAATGCAAGGAAAAAGAAAAATAAAGAATATGATAAAGAAAAAGAATATAAACAAAGAAATGACTTCCAAACTTAATTACAAATATAGACAAATTTAATAACTCTTCATCCTTTATAAGGTTACAAACGGATACCTCTTCATCCCATATCCCATCCCTTATCTATAAGTAAATCCATAAAATATCAACTTTCAATCCTGGTGTCAGTGAAAAGTGTGTAAAAGATTGCCAGAACCTTGTCAATTTTAACTTTGATCAAATAAACATACCATATCCTTCCTTTTACTTCTAATAGTCTTAAACTTTAGTTCATGCAACTATTATTGCAGGATTTGATTTCTCTTCAATTCTTCTTTATCCCATTGTACAGATTTTTCAACAGTTTAATGAGGCTTTTTTTGTAGATCCGATAAGGAAACATTTTCAAGATCATTCTCTTAGTTTCTCATTTTTCTTTCCCCTTTAATTTTTAAAATTTCAGCCACTTTATTTTGCAAATTTAATAATGCATCTTTCCCCAAATCATTCTGTTGCCCTGTTATTTGTAGTTCCACTTTAGATACTTTCTCTGTTTTGTAAGATAAAATTTAATTCACATCTATCATTCTCTCATTGACATTTCTGGACATAACCTATTGATAGAATCAGACATCATTACTTACACTGTTCATATTATAGCTCCAATTTTCAAAGATCTCATTTAATAGTTCCAATATTATATTTCATGTTATTTTTAAGACCCAGTTAACCAATACTTAAAGGTGGGTTTTGTTTTCCTTCTACTTAGAATCTTTAGCTCCTCTAGTAGTTTTAATTTCTAAAATCATTAAGTCTTTGTTTTCATATCTTTGTTATGAACCAAGATAGCCAAAATAATCCTAAATGAGAATTTTTTTAATACTTAATTCCATAATATTACACTAAAAGTCCATACTCAAATTTAACTGGACCCTTAATCCATTTGTAACTTTCTTGGATCAAAATCTTATTCAGTTTTTTGTTGTTTATTTCAGATTCTTTAAGTTCTTACACTTGTCATTACTTTTACTTTTGTTCAGAGTTGAAGTATCTTTTAAAAAGTCTTTTAAAATGGCTAATAGGCAATTTCCAAAAGTGATTAAAAAGAGAGACGAGTGAACTCAGGCACCATTTAAAAGGCTCCTCTGTGGTTGCAAGCAAGATGGCAAATCCCATTGTCTCCTCGCGCTCAAACCTGAAGACCCCTGACTCACAGTCTCCTCATGAGGAGCAGCTGTCCAGAACACAGGTGGACAATCTCTTGTCCAATCCTTATCTTATTTATCAGATTTATTTGCTACACTGGAGGCGACTCTTATCCAGAGAGGTTCCAAGGAACCAATCTACTCCCCAGTTTCTTGGACTTTGTGGTAGCTGTTGACTCACAAAGAAATCTTCAGTTTACCATGCCTCCCCAAGATGTCCTATCCCAGTGATTTACTGCAGAATTTGATTTTGGTGTGTCATTTGAATGGGTCCTGTAGATACAGTAGATGGCATTTTGAAACTGCATAGAAATCAAAGCTTCTGAGGTATATATGAAAGTTACAAATACAGGAAAACAATTTAGAATAACTCTGAAATAGCTCAAGCACGGACATAATTAAAGGGATGGGAACTCCCAAGCAGCTCAAAACCCAATGAATGTAGAAGCTCTATTTTTGTCTACTATTTTATCACATATGTTTTTAACTGGTGCTTAGCAAGCTAAATACCATGTCTGAGCCATGAAACAATTCTTGTCTTTGTCTGTTAACTCTATAAAAACATGCACGGGTTTTAAAAATTACAGGGATTGGTTTGTCATGATAAAAAGCCACCATTTTCTGATATGAAAATAAGTGCCTGTTTCATGCTTACGCATACCTCCCTAAGGAAAAAGATTTCATTTCTGTTTTCGAGAAAGTTTTCAGGAAAGGCTATGTCAGGGTATTTTAAATGGAAAAAGGTGATTAATTTAAATTATTCAAAGTAAGTTAAAACCAAGCTCACTCCTAACCATATGCAAACATACAACGATACTCTAAATTGGTAATTTAATTGGTAATTTAAGAGTAAAAATTCCCCTTGCCATGGGTGTGAAAGAATGAACAAAGACAATAAGTGATTTTTAACCCTATAACATCAATATCATTCTCTGAACTTGTATTTTGGTGATTTGAGGAGTATTTAAGAAACAAAACACAACTGAGAATCAAAGCTTTGATGTATTTATAAAGGATTTCTGGGTTATGAATGATATGGAAAGCTGTTTTTCTAGAAACCTGAATAATTCAAACAGGAATACATTTATTTATTTCAACTACAAAACTAAGTTCCTGATGTTTTTTGAATATGTCTTGCTGCAAACTGCGACAGATTTTATATAATTTGAAATAATATAATCTCAATTTTATATAATTGAAAAACTGTTGATCCAAATAACTTCTTATAATGTTAAATTTGCTCTGCTAGTTTTCACAGATGAAAAGTCCTTGAAGGGTAAAAAATTTAAGAAAATTGTAATTCATTTTTCCACGAAATCAAGTCTCTGACTCTTGTGCATCTGCAGTTACTTCATTTCATACATGAAAACTGTTTTTTCACCCAAACACAGCATGCCTTCTTTTAGTTTCGAAAAACTTGAGAGGAGAAAATAAAAGAGTCGGTAAGCCTGTTTATAAAGGGGGAAAAATATATTTGGAAAAGGTGTTCTCTCTTGTATTAGACCCCCCCCCAAAAAACATATTTGGAAAAGGTGTTCTCCCTTGTATTAGACCCATTTTAGACTGAGTTAATAATTCCTGTTACATAGAAGAAGGGAGCATGGCGCGCGTCTCTGCTGCTTTACCCTTTGCAATATTTGCCTCTCCCATAAACCACAATACAGCGAAAGTAAGCAGCTCCACAATCTTCCTCTTCCTGCTTTCAGCCATGGAAATGAGGGCCTACATTTCATTCCCTTGTTTTGAAAAGGGTCTCACTGATGCATAATTCCCAGGTCAAACTCTTAGCAACAGGACTCTGGTTTTAAAGCTAAATTTAGAACTATCACCAAAGAGACATTTGCAGATTCATTATCCAAACCAAATATTTGGCAGTGTTTTCTCTGAAGCAGAAGGGGCTGCCTGGGGAAAAAGATGATTCTCTAGGATGCCAAAAGTAATTTTTCTTTTAACAGGTCAGTGACATGAAGCTCCAGCTAAATTGTTGTTTTTTTAATCTAGTAATTCAAAGGAAGGGCTTGGGGGGGGACACAGGCAATCTGACTTCTGCAACCACTGTTCAAGAGATGCCAACAGTTGATAAGCTATATGTTAACCGTTTTCCACTCAATTGGCTGTAATATCCACAGGCATTGTCACTTGTATGGAACAAGTTTTTTTATATTTCTAGAGCAGAACAAAATGAAAAATTCATCTGTAGAATTTCAGAAGACACATACACTCTAAAACAGCTGTTCTCCTGCCAGGAACGTTGGATCTGGGGCCGCATAACCATAAACAGTCTGGTGATGCTGCCAGAGCATTTTTGGGAACTGAAGCTCAGTAATTTTCAAGGGAAAGTCCTGTTAGAGGTCCGACACATCTCTGAAAGTCTTCTTCTGGAAGCCCTTCCATACTGAGATGCAGCCAATAGTTAGCTGGGATCGAGCCTTCTAGGTGGCAAATCCATACTCTGGAATACCTTCACTGTGCTTGAAGCCAACTTTGTTGATCTCAGCCAAGCAAATATATTCTTATTCACTGGAATTTACAGCAATTAGGCAATAATACTGTTTATGCATTATTATATATTTTTTTCAACTGCAGTTTTTTTCCTGGCCTTTATAAAACATAACTTTATAGATAATTTTTTTCTATACTTTTAACTATTGTGCTTTACTTATTATGTTTTCTTCAATGTTTTAATCACTTTAGACTTTTGTGTGATTTTAATATGCTGGGAAACCCTGCTTTTGAAGGGTAGTATGCAACTTTCAAAAAGATAAATATATTAGGTTATTATTATTCAAGATGGCAGCAAGAATGGCAGGTGTGTGTTGTGGGCTCTATTTCTATTAAAGGGACTAGTGTATATTTTTAAAATGGATGTAGCAGAGGATTTAAAAGTGGAAGAGAGAGTGAGAGATTGGATTATGCAACTAGTGAGTTTCTGTACATGCTCCTTTTTGATTTGTGATTCATCCCGTTTTTCAGCTGATGAATCTAGATTGGCTCTTAAGCTCGATCAGATGGACCGTGTGTCTCATACTCTTTCTTGGGCTCTGTGATGTGATGTGGGGAAGCTCCCACAGGCTTAAATTGAAAGTGGGAAATTTTTCTGAGTCATTCTGGTGAATAAGGCAGCTTGCTGGACCAGCACAGAACTGGTTGTTGATCAAGTGGATGCCATAAAGATGTTAGAAGCTGTTGTTGGAGGCCAACAGAGGCCAGTGAGAGGGGTGTTCTGTCTTTTGGGATTGCTTGGTGATGTGTGCCAGCATTCATGTTGTGGCAAGGTTTATGGCTGTTGCAGCAGCAGGGATGATATAAGAGATGGCAACAGCAATGGGACATTTTCCTGGCCTTTACCAATGACAATGACAATGCTGTCTGGTAAGATTTCTGGCCCCCAAATTCAGCATGGCATTTGAAGAGCTCCCAAGCCACTGTGGAGTCCTAATGAATGGTATTTGGTGGCTCTGGGAGGGGGTAGCAGCAGAAGGTTGGTACCTGAGACCTGTTTTGGACCTTCTCTCCTTAAAGTCCATTTTGTCTCTTTTCACATCAGAGTCAAAAAAGGACAATGTAGTGGCTATTTTAGGGCCAAATAAATCTGATGTGTGAATGCCACTTGGTGGTTAGACTGGTGATAAAGTTTTGGACAGTGGGGTTTTCTCCTCCAATGTGATATTATATATTGTGCAGTTTCATCTTTATCTCCAGAATATGAAAAGTGTAGATTCCAGTATATATTCTCAGTGTATACAAACAACATGCAAGTAAAATTCATAATAAAAATTGATGATCCAAATTATTATTCAATTAATTTTTCTTCATCTTGTTAAATATTATAGAATGCAAATATAGACATGTCTATGTCTACTTTCTGAATGTTGTTTCCAGATTTGTTCTGACCACAACTAGCATAATCCACAGCCAAAAACTTTATAAGAAACTATAGCTCCAACACCTCTAGTGAACATATTCAGAAAGACTACTGTAGTATCTAAAGGTTAGCTTCATTAGGGATGGAGAATAAATTTGCATTTCAATTCAAAGTTCCTATTTCCTTACGGCAATACAGTTATATTTTGGTATTCTGAATTTTGCAATGCTATTTTTTAGATGGTGTTGCTTTTTTAAAAAAAATACAAATAATGGAAATCTTAATGGGAAAACATCCATTAAAAAAGAGAGCCAGTTTGGTCTAGTAGTTAAGACTCGAAACTGGAAGGTCTTGTGTGCTAGCCCTGCCTTAGCTATGAGAGCCAGCTGGTTGACCTTGGGCTAGTCACTCTCTATCAGCCCAACTCACTTCACAGGGTTGCTGTTATGGGGAAAAGTAGGAGGAGGAAGGTGTGTTAAATATGTTCCCTGCCTTGAGTTATACATAAAAATAATAAAGGCGGGATGTACATAAATTTAAAAAATGCATACTCTTGAAAACTATGTATAGTTGCATGATCATAGGGAAATCTGCTTGAAAAAACTAATATGTATGTTTAAAGAAATGCCTGATATGTACTGTATGCACATTTTAATGGAGATTTCACAAAAACCTGCATCCTCTTCCTAGGATGAGCAACCTGTTTAGTCCTTGACTTACTTTCAAAAATCTTTTGTAAATGGCTTTTGTTCATATCTGTAATAGGAACAATCTTTTTCTCTTGGGAAAACGGGAACACACACAGACAGAAGATGTCAGAAAAAGAATAAAAGGTAAGTCAGAAAAAAAGGAGGGAGGGAGAGAATATATATATTTCTGCTTTCTCAACATTGGCATTGAGCCTGGAAAAGAATTTTCAAATTTTTAAACCACCCATCTCCCTCTAGTTCAGAAGTCTATATACCCCTGATTTTAGGACTTTCCTGTAAATATGAAAGAGCACTTATCCAAACTTGTGACATCTTTTCCCACTCACCTACCTGGCACACAATGAAACACTGTTTTTAAGTGAAGAATTCCACAATGGGGTGACAATATCACTCAGAGTAAGTGATTCTATATTTTAGGAGATAGAGAAAGCAGAGAGTTCTCATTGAGGAGACTTTCTGCAAGCAAACTTATACACAGAATATATCTGTACCATAAGGGATTGAGAACAATCCTGATCATTTGTGAATACAATCTTTGTTGTTTTCTTAGAAGCACATTGCTAGGCAACATTATGCACAGTAAAGCTAAATTATGCATTTTTAACAAGCATGCTTCAGGGACATTTTCAGTTCTTCAAAGCCATCCAAATCAGGAGAACATAGAAAAATGATAAAAAGTTGCATTAAAATATGATAAATTAAGTGAATAAAGTAAAAAAAAGCAAACAGATAAATGAAACCATGCAATCAGATTGTAGCCCATCTGCAATTTGGAGCCAATATGCAGTATGAATAAAAAAATCATTTAAAAAGTGGGGACAGCTGTGAATTAACAAGCATTGATTAGATGTGACTTCCTCACCTGGGATCTGACAGAGTTTTAGCAGATATTCCATTTATTAAAGCAATATTTGCCTCCACTAAATGTTATCAAGTGGTACATAATACAACTACCAGTTAAAAAAAGACTTCAAGGTGTTAATGTTCTCTAATGTGGCTTTGGGCTTCATCTATTTTCTCACCTCTCATCTTCTTTCATGTGACCTATCAGGGGGAAGAGCAAGGCAAGGATCAGATAAAAGGGGCCTGCACCCATGCCAAGAATGTAACATGTGTAAATGTCTTAGACAAGTTCCTCTCAACTTCACATGAAGCTTAAGTAAGAGAGGGGAGAGGGTGCATCCAGCCTTGCAAAATTCTATTATTAAAGCTTTACTATAAAAATAGTACTGACATACATGGCATTGACTTCTCGTCTGGCCTACTTTGAAAAGCTGATACCTCTCCATAATGTGGTCCATGGCATACCTCAGTTCACATGTGACATGAGTACTTATCCATCATTTCTGAATACAAAAATATCTGTTGATGGTCAGTCTTCTGGATCCCAATATTTTCTCTCCAAGGCACATGAAAAAAATATGCAAGACACTCCAGAAATTATAGAAATCCAAGTGGGTTTACATAATGGAGCCAATTACCCACTCTCAACCCAACCTCACCTTACAATTAAAGCAGAATAAAAAAGATAAAAACAACTGGATCTAAACACAACAAAAATAACATTAAAAAGAGCAGCTGAGAAAATTCACAACCACTCAAATAAGCCATAACAATATCAGGGCCCCAAACTCGATCGGCAAAGCCAGGCTTTTTGTACCTTGTGAAAGGCCAGCAGGTTGGAGCAAGCCTAATTTCTGGGGGGGATGATGTTTCAGAGGGCAGGTATCATGGCATCTTCTCCTAGGTCCTGATCGATTAAACCCTCTTGCAGACAGGACCCAGAGAATTCCTTTCCTACCAGATCTAACAGGATGAGTAAACACCACTGGAGGAGAAATGATCCTTCTAAATAACCTGATCCCAAGCCATAAAAGGACTTTAACCACCAGCATCCTGAATTCTACCTGCAAGCATACTAGTAACCAATGCAGCTGCTGGAACAGGAGTACTGCATGTACCAAACAAGTGACACACATAAGTGTGAGTGCCACCCCATTCTGCATCAGCTGAAGGTACATACTGTATATTGTCTTTTGAAAGTGGCTCCATAAAACATTGATTGCACACTTTTTAGTATGGATACAGATCTTGCTTCCATCTCTACAACTTCCATGTTCTGCCAACCTCAGGATAGGTGGAAGAAGGAATATTGTTGCCCATTAAGACAAAGGAAGGGGGAGTGGAAGAAGATGATGTCAAAAGCTTTACTTTCACTACTGCAAAATCCTCCTCCCTAACAAAAAGCTCTTCTGCCTTCCTTTATGCCAGGATTTTGCAAAGGGTGTTCTGAAGAACTCTGGGTTCTGTGAGAACTTGTTGGGGTTTTATGAGACACTATGGACAAAAAAACCCTCACTCAAATGCAGACAATTTTCAATCACTAGAGTTCTTCTGGCTCTAGATTATGTGTTCTGGTATTTTTTGTGGTGGCACAAGCGGTTAAGATACTCGGTTTGTTGCCTGGAAGATCAGTGGCCTGAGATTGAGACCCAGCACTGCCATGCAATAGAGTGAGCTCCTGTTGTCTGCCAGCATAGCAGTTTGAAAGCATGCAAACACAAGTAGATAAATAGGTACTGCCTACTTTGACGGGAAAAGTAACAGTGTCCATGTGCCTTTGGCATCTAGTCACAGAAACCTCTTTGGACGAACACTGGCTCTATAGCTTGGAAATAGAGATGAGTACCTCCAACCTAGAGTCAGTCATGACTGGCACGGTAACCTTTACCTTTTTATTTAAAAAAAAACTTAGACCAAAAAGTCTGAAAAATTCTGCTCTAGGAAAACCAGGCGATTGAGTCCTGCCTTAGGTATGAAAACCATTTGGATGACTTTGGGCCAGTCACTCTCTCTCAGTCCAACCAACCTCACAGGGGAAGGTTGTTGTGGGGAAAATAGGAAGAGGATGGATATTAGATATGTTCAACACCTTGAGTTATTTATAAAAATAATAAAGGTGGAATAAAAAATCTAAAATCTATACTGCAGGACTAGTAGCACCTGCTGCCGTGAGTACAAATGAAGCTGCCCTCTTGCTGCTTTTCGATCACTCCTTTGTTGCAGAGAAACAGAAACTGCCTCTACATACCTTGTCAGCTAACACATGAGTAGAGAAAACTGCAGACCCTTGAGGTGGTCTCCAAAGCTCATCCCAATTTCAACTCCCTTGCCTGAATCTGCTCCCTGACCACTGCCACAATTCATTTATTCGTATACAACTGACTTAGTACAGATATAGATACTTTTATTGGCCAAGCATGTTTAGACATGCAAGGAATTTGTCTCCGATACAGTAGCTCTCAGTGTACTTGTAGTAATAATAAATAACAGTAAGATAATGTATAACAATGTAAACCTTTATACTGTAAACCTGCAGTCAACAGAAGGAAGTGTTATAAAGTTTCAAATTAATAGGTATGTATGCACATCAGACAGAACTTCTGGCACACTTAGAATTCTCTGCTTCAGGTCTATCATGTCTTGCAGCATGATCACAGAGCATCAGCCAAGCGTTCACCTGAATGATGGCATGGGGGGAAAAGCTGTTCTTGTGTTTTCATATGCAGTACCCTGCAGCGCCTACCAGATGGAAGAGGTTCAAGCAAGTTGTGTCCAGGGTGAGGGATCTGCAGGTATCTTCTCCGCCCTTTTCTTGACCCTCTCAACATACAGGTCTTTTATGGAGGGCAGGTTAGTTGAAATTATCTTTTCTGCCATCTTGACTATACACTGGAGTCTGGACCTGTCCTGTGTGGTTCCTGCACTGAACCAGACAGTGATAGATGTGAAAAGGACAGTCTCAATAATCCCTTTGTGGATCTGTATCAGCAGCTCTTGAGGCAGGTTGAATTTCTTGAGCTGACATAGGAAGTACATCCTCTGATGTGCCTTTTTCATAATGGTGCTGATGTTAGCTGCCCATTTTAAGATTATACAGCCTAGAAACTTGAAGGACTGTACTACTGATAATGTATTGCTGAGTATGGTAAGGGGGATAAAATAGTAGATCTCTTTCTAAAATCCATGGTCATTTCTACAGTTTTGAGTGTATTCAGCTCTAGGTTGTTTTGATTGTACCACAGGGCCAGATGCTCAACTTCCCATCTGTATGCAGATTCATCACCATTTTTGATGAGTCCAATGACTGTTCAGTCATCTGCAAACTTCAGAATTTTGACAGAAGAGTCACTAGAGATGCAATCATTTGTGTAGAGGGAGAAAAGCAGCAGAGAGAGCACACATCCCTGAGGAGCACCAGTGCTGATTGTCCGAGTACTGGATGTAATTTTTCCTCATCTCATCTGTTAGAAAGCTGATTATCCACTAACAGATATGAGCAGGTACAGTGAGCTGGGTCAGTTTGTGATGAAGGATTTCTGGGATGATGGTGTTAAACACTGAGCTGAAGTCCACAAAAAGAATCCATGCATAGGTCCTTGGGCAGTCCAGATGTTTCAGGATATAATGTAGTGTCATATTGACAGCATCATCTGCTGACCTATTTGCTTGATAGGCAAATTGCAAAGAATCCAGCAGAAAATCTGTGATGGTTTTCAGATGGGTCAGCACCAGTTTTTCAAGTCTTCATGACTACTGATGTTAATGCAACAGGTCTGTAGTTGTTTAGCCCACTGATGGGGGCCTTCTTAGGAATGGGGATGATGGTAGAACTTTTAAAGCATGAAGGGACTACATAGCTACAACAGCTCTAGTGACCTATTGAAGTTTCTTATGAAGATGGGGGCCAATTGTGCTGCAAAGGTTTTCAGGCAGGAAAGGGTCACACCATCTGGGCCAGGTGCTTTTCTGATTGTTTTTGGAGGTGAGTTCATACTTCTTTTTCTAGAAGCACATGAGGTGGGGGCCCAAGAGGGAGTAAGGGTTCCAGAGGAGAGGAGAGCCAAGAAGGAAGGTGGATGTGGTTGTAGAGGAAATATCTGTCATTAATGTGGTTGAGGTGGGTTTGGTAAAATCAAATGATGATGGGTGCTTTTGAAACATGCAGTAGAACATATTCAGGTTTTCTGCCACTTGATGGCTTTCCTCAGCTGAGGGTTAACAACTCCTGTAGCCAGTGATATTCTGTAGGCTTCTCCACATATAAGCAGAATCATTTGCTGAAAGTTGATTTTTAAGTCTTCTGAGTAGTTCTTTTTGCCATTCTGATTTCTTTTGTCAGTGTATTTCTGGCCTGGTTGTACAGTGTTCTATCCTCTGACTTGTAGGCTTCTAGGCTGTAAGATTTGCTATAGCTTTAAGCCAAATGTGTCCTTAAACTCAGTTTTGCCTCATTGTAATATATGTCTTTCACAGGTGACAAAAAGAACAACCTTAACAAAGTAAAGAAATAAAATAAACTAGAGATAGCTGGTTCTTTCCAGTATCAGCTGGAGATAGAGCTCTCTAAAAGATATGGTCATAAGACATCCACAGTGATAGAAAATGGTGGTCTTTCAATAATACCATCATTTTTTTTTGAAACTGTGGATACCCCTGTCTGGAGGGTATGGAAGGCCAAGGAAGGATTTTTGAGGACTTAAAACATTAGACAGGTAATGCAAAATTTAATTGTCTTCAAAGCATCTTCATGAAATTTCTGCTGACCCCTGGATCCATTTAGTGCTATGCTGGTTTTTAAATTCTTTATTTTCAACTGCAGCACTCTTCTGCATGATACCAAGCACTGGCAACTCTTTCTTAATCTGTTTTCAGACCGTTGGACAAACATAAGATATTTGATCTGAAGCAGCCACAACAAGTTTGACTCAAATCCCAATTATGTCAAAATGCCCAGCTTTTTGAGCAAAAGCAATATGTGCAGCTTGCTGATTTAGTGCCATTTTCTTTGGTCTACTTCATTTCTTTGCCAACCAGATAGACTTTTGAGATGAAACATCGAGAACTGTTTTTTAATTCAAATCACGAGGCATCTTTCTAGTCTGTGTGTACTGATTCTGATGGAGATAATCAAAACTCCTTTTCTCCTTCTTAATGAATTTATTCTCCAAATAATTTTAATCTCATTAGCAATGAATGTTGAGAACATTTGCCCAGCAATACTGTAGCTTCAAAGAAAGAAAAGCAGCAATTGCTCTTAAGCAATTGCTTTAAAAAACTAAATTTTTCAGTAACTCTGTTGTGTCAAAAGGGGCCTTGGATGAAATGGCAGTCATTACATTTCCTCTCACATTGCTGTTAAAACCAAACAAATCAAAAGACTGTGTGATTAAATGGATGCAAAATTCAAATAGGATTGACTTGCAACAATGGAAATATATATATAAAATGAATACTAAAGTTGGAAAAAACTGATTCAAGATGCTTTACCAATGATACAATAACGCAGTACTGGTTGCTATAAAAAGGGATTTCATTAAAAATTGTTGAAAATGCAATATTAGATTGCATTATTTCCTCATACTTTGTGACAATGTCACAAAGCCCCATGTTTTTTTGGTTATTGCCATTTTAATAAGGATCCAAAGTTTTAAACTGATGTAAGATATACTGTATATAGAACCAACCCAATGTTGTTTGGAAATGTTTAATTTCATGTGCTTCTAAATCCCCGCATTTATTTTTCCTACTGCTCCCATGCTCAGAAGAAGCTCCAGACCAGTAATCTGCTGCCCTATTATTTACAGATCTCTTTGGAGACTGCCTTGCTGAAATTCAGCAATAGGACTGTTTGTTTTTTTCTTGGGAAAGAGAACAGAAAGTCTTTAGAAAGCAACACATGCTTGTTTCTCCCTTCAAAACCCTCCAAACTGGCCCTCTTTTCTGATACTTTGCTTCATCTGTGTCTCTGCAGGTCACCAGCCCTTGTCTACCTCTGATATCTCATAAGAAAGTGGAAAAAGGTTGCCTACCTCCGATATCTCATAGGAAACTGGAAAAGACGAATAAATGACCCTGCAGTTGCTACATAGGGTGATGGACGGACAGAGCTTTATTGCCTTGTGAAAGGCAAAGAAATAAGAGATATAAGCTGAGGAACTGATTCAGAGAATTTAAGATTCTCCAGCTTAGGCCTTGTCAGTTTATAAGAAGAAGGCCTGATCCAGGATAAATACAATTTGGTCAGAATAGATGGGGCACATGCTGCCTCCTGTCTTCTTGCAAATAGAAACCATTTGGGCCCTGTTACAAGGGGCCATTATCACCAACTGCTGCTGTTAGATGAGACATGCTACAGAGAGTACAATATCTGACTGTGAGATTAGGTTTAGGACATTTCAACTGTTAATGCAGGGGTGAGGAACCTGTTGGGGGAAAAAGGATCCAGACCTTCACCCGATAAAACTCATCAACATGAGGAGGGACATCATGTCTTCACACCTGAACAGGCAGTGCAAAGTACTAACTCAGTTAAAGTTGGGGGCTCAGCGCACTGCATCTAAAACTGCTCTTCTCCAACCTTCTGTTCCCATAATTGCCACCCAGCTTTTTGCTTTGATTTGCTCTGTGACTATGAACAGGTCCATTTTTACATTAGCATGGGCCATTGTAAAGAGTAGATTTCTGGAGGCAAATAGCTGCACTTAATTCTTTTATGGAGAGCCTCTTCCAGCCTGTTGTCTTCCAAATACTGTATGTTGGCCAGGCAGCTTGGTTGAAGGGAAGCATTTGGTACATCTGGAACGGCATCAGATTGCAGAAGACTTCATTGGTGTAAATTGGTTTGCTGCTTTGATCTGGCCCCTCCTGTTAACCAAATTAAAGAGAGGGGAAAGTCAATTGGAAAATCAGAATTTTGACGTGGTTCCTTTCTCCACTTAAGACAGCAGCTGCGTGATCAAAATTGTGGGGGTTGTTTTCTTCCCCATAGCTGGTTTTGGAGCAATGGTTGAACCTGTTTGTCCAGCTTTGCTACCTTGAAGCATCCACTGCCTCTTACAAAACAAGCTGACGAGTACAGAGGGAGACCAGCAGAGAAAGAGTTCCCTAGGCAACAGCTAGACCTTGGGAGAAATCGCAAACTGGATAGCCATCTGTTGGCTCCCTGCACTTATTTTCCATTCCTCATCTGGCTCTTATTATTAAGCACACAGCCTTCCCTAGAATTTGGAAACAAAAATAAACAAACAGCTGTAAATTCCCCAACATTCATTTAAACCTTTCCTTTTCTCCCTTTCTTCTTGATGTTGCATCCTTCCTCTTTTATCTTTGTTTGAACAGGGTATAAGAGCAAACCCAATGAAGCAGCTGCTGTGACATCAGAAGAACTCAAGCTGCCTGAAAGGGCTTTATTTTGCCCATTTTGTTATGTGCATTGCACACATGATATATCTCAAAAGCACGCAGAAATCCGGTCACATCACTCTGGCCACAATCTTGATTTTTTTGATCATACCCCAAGACACCCCTACAAGCGCTCCTTGCCCCTGCGTGCCAGGGGAGACGGAAACGCTGATGGGAGGGAAAAGAGCTCCTAATTGCTGCCATCAATTTGCATCAATGTCCCATGCATTGTTACTGATGCACAATAGAGATCAGCTGCAGGGATCACAAATTAGACCAGCAAAGCCCTGGGCTGCCACTTAGACTGTGCTGAGCTCATAACTAGGTAATTGGGTGTATGGTAGGATATAAAGACAATAAGTACTTAATGTACATATATACATCTCTGCGCTGCAGAAATCCAGTTGACCAAGAGATGGCAGCAAAGGAATAGAAAATATGTAGGGGTGACCTTGGGAGATCAGAGGAAGAGATGCTGCTTTGGGAACCGTCAGAGGAGAAAAAACACAGCCCGTAGTTGCATAGTAGGCAGAGCAAGCGGCTCAGGAGGGTCCCTTCCTAAGTTCTCGGGCTGTAAAGTGACAGCAGGAGAATAGTACTTTCAGGCTTGCAAGATTCTGTTAATGAAGCTTTACAACAAAGTAGGATAAGCTTATTTGGCCGTGTTCCCTGTCTGGTCGACCTGGTAAGGCCAACACTAACTTTCTAATAGTCATCAAGATTTTTATAGCCAGATATGGTAGCCTGCTGTAACATCTTAATTTATTTGTTTAGATGTGTGCTGTAATTAATATTAATTAATGAACAAAATGGCTATAATTAGAAATAGGGGTGAGCAAACCATTTTTCTCTATCCCTGATGGATAATCTTGGTGGGGGGGCACGACATGTCAATCATTAATGTTTTTTAAATTCAGCTAGCCCTATTCTAGCACAAAAAAGTGGCTAGAATGAATAGAATTTAAATATGCTTCAGCTGGATACTGATAGTAAATTGTGGTCAATAGCCATTCTTTCTGGTCTCAGACTTCCCTTTTTGCTTTCCTGCAACTGAGTGTAATCATTTTGTTGTGTAATGAAGCTGAATTAAAGCTCAGATGATTTCCCTGGATGTACTTATTCAATTTCAGCTGAGTTATCAGGACCGATGTTGGCATATTGAATGACTCTGTAAAGCATAATCAGTTTAATTGAGAGTTGATTATTTGTAATAAATAGTTTTAAAAATGTCAAAAATATATATTGTGTAACAAAACAAAAAAATTAGCTGGGATTTGACACCATTTTTAACTGATCCTAACTTTTATTTAGTATTTATTGTATCATTTGGCACACTCTTCACTGAATCTTTATCAACATGATACCTTTCAGAGGTGTTGGGTTATAACCCCAATCATTGTAAACACTTTCCAGATGTGTTTCCAGAACTGTGGACCCCAGTTCCTATCATTCCCAGTCACGTAAAGATAAATTATTGCAGTTATAGTCGAATACATTTGAAGGCTTTCAGAATAGAAAAGATTGTTTCTTTTTAAATATATCTGTATTAGTGCGAAATAAATTCCTTTGCCAGTATTACAAATGAACCTGGCTAGGATAAGATTGAATAAAAATATGTAATATTAAAGGTAACTCTATAAAGGTAACTATATAAAGGACCCCCCAGTGAGGCACCACCTTGATGTGGTTGGGGGCTTGTGTGCTCTGAAGAAGATGAGAGCTCTGCCAGAGGCTCAACCATACTGGACAGGTCTCATCAGAGGAGCCAGACAAAGAGTGTCTCCCACCTATA
>JANHZU010005278.1:224714-234834 GCA_032468055.1 Acrochordus granulatus | reverse complement strand
ATCCACTTACAGATATGGGCAGGTACAGTGAGCTGGGTCAGTTTGTGGTAAAGGATTTCTGGGATGATGGTGTTAAATACTGGGCTGAAGTCCACAAAAAGGACCCATGCACAGGTCCTTGGGCAGTCTAGATGTTGCAGGATATAATGCAGTGACATACTGACAGCACCATCTTCTGATCTATTTGGTCAATAGGCAAACTGCAGAGGATCCAGCAGTGGATCTACAATGGTTTTCAGATGGATCAGCACCAGTTTTTCAAAGGTCTTCATGACCACTGATGTTAATGCAACAGGTCTGTAGTTGTTTAGCCTGCTCATGGAGACTTTCTTAGAAACGGAGATGTTGGTAGAATGTTTAAAGCATGAAAGGATGTGGTACAGCTCTAATGACCTCCTGAAAATTCTTCTTGCTAAACTAATAAAATTAAAGTAATTCTCAGAGGCGTCTCCATGGAGCTGTTACCTTGCAGAGACTATCATGATATTAGATACAGGTAGCATTATAGCACCATAATGTGACTTCAAATTTAAAATATACTTTGAGATCCACTTATTCAAAACAAGTAGTAGAGGAATTTTAAAATCAGAGGGTGGGAGTGGGAGACTGTGAGGCGGAAGGAGATTAGAGGGATTGAAGAAAACTGAAATATGGAAGACAGAGATTTCCAGGCTATTAGGTCAGACAAACAGAAGCATTTTAATAAAATGTGGATTTGGGGAACCTAAGATTACGTACCACAACAAACAAGTGACAAGTCAGAGCAAGAGAAACAGAAGAGATTCCTCTCTTCTCCCTTATATGAAATAAGCTGTAAAGCAAACAAATCCCACATAAAAAGAAAACATGGAACGAACAGAAATAGAATAGCTTGTGTGAATAGTTCCACCCTCAAAGAACTCTGACAGTATAGTTTAATAGGGTGATAAAACTCATTGGTCACCTATTCATATCACTGTCAGAGAGTCTTCCACAGCATTCAAGCTCCTTCGCTGAGTTTTCCATATATGGAAGGAAAGTGTCTGCTAGAATCCCAGAAGCTGTTGAATTTGCAAAGCACTTCAAAAGGCTATAAAGTAGCTCAAGGCCTCCTAACTCCACCTGGAGTTCTGAAAAGGATCCTTCCTTGATTCACAAATATGCTTTGATGAGGTGGTTCAACTCAAATTTTACTGACTCCAGCAGCCCCTTAACTCTTTCCAAACATAAGCATTTCAGAAAAATCATTTTTATAACTTACTGCTCAGAAGCTAAAGAAGACATTTAATGGCTAAATAAAAACTGCTAGATGAAACCAAGTAATTTTCTCTGCAGGTTTTTACTACTTGTACAAGGGAGGACTGTTCAACATTTAATCTAAAGGAACATGAAACAAATTCTAAGCCAACAACTAATCTATAATTTACTCTTCTTCTGGGTGGTCTGACTGATGTCGAGGTCCCATTTTTGGTGCTGAATATGTTTAGACAAGATGGACAAGCAGCCAATGTTTGTATGCAGCAGGTCATCTCTGTCCCTTTGGCTAACCCAAATAGCCACCCATGCAACAATCTATGCTGTGTACTTTCAGTTAGGAATCAAAATACACTTTTCAGTGAGAAAAACCCCCACTGTATTTATCCTGGCAAACAAAATAAAAAATCTATGAGTAACATTTCTTACTTTAACCTGCTTTAGACTCTACTAAATTGTTAGTAGTCTCAGCTTAAATTGTTGTTTAAATTAGTGATCTCAATTTCTATGAGTATTTCTAAAGTTCCAGAGGTTTAGGATTACAACTTCTATCACTCTCAGCCAGCAGGGCTCCGACAGCTCTGGAGATCTGCACATGGATTTTGATGTTCATGCATTATCTAATGAATCTGCTACACTATATAGCAAATGTAGTTCATCTGTTTATTCCATAAAGGACTATAAATCCTTATTCCTGATCCTTGCTAGATGGGGATAATTGACATTTCAACACTTCTGAAAAGAACCAAATTAAGATTACAACATTTTACAAATTTCCAAGTATAAAGAGCAGTTCATTTCTTCTCCTATTTCAGCAGCAATTGATCTTCAGGAGAAGAATGTTTAGAAAACAAACAGGAAAAAGGAGTGGTGATAGAACTTCCCTCCTGGGGTAAAAATAGTCCTTCCAACCAGTAATTATTACAGTAAGAAAAAGGCTTTCTTCCCCTTTACCTGAAGCAGCATGTTCTTATGAACACAGATTTGCTTCTCCTTCTACCGTGGCCCTATCAGAAAAATGCAGTAAGAAGAAAATAGGAAAGCCAAGTTGCTGGTATATGCTTTTTGTCTAGGGAATAAACAGTCAAGGGCAAGAGCTTTCCTAATTTATTCTCAAAAGAAAATCTGATTAACTTCATCCAGGATACAACCACCTTAATTTGTCATACTGGCATAATGCCAATGACAAACTTGAAAGCAAAAGGAAGGGAACCTGGTGATGTGGTGTTTGTTCCCTGCTTTGTTCTGAAGGAAACTCCTGTTGAGCATATCATATTTATCTTACCTGCTAGTGGAGCCAAACAGGGTATAAGTAGAACTCTCTAGGATAATCTCTTCGATCCCCCCATGTTAAGAGAATTCAGGCACTGAGCCATCCCAGCCTGCAGAAACTGAGGGTAGGCAGGGAGGACTGACATCTTCTGTCAGCCCTTTGAGAGAGGTAAGAACAGAAAATGGGCTGCTAGGCATCTCAGAGCATACTTTCATGCAGTATTGTACCAGGAGCTTGAAAACCAATCAAAGCCCTCCTCTTCAATTCATAACAAACATAATCAAAGCAGGGTTGTTTTGAGTTTCATTCTTATGCTTTTTTATTTTCCCATGACTCAAGAAGCTTTTCTGTAATGGCTCAACATCCTATCACACCAACCAGCTTTTTTCTTGATCTCCACCACAACATCAGACCTCGATGAGAGGCTGAAGAGAAGGCCAAACCTGAGTTCTACAGAAGCTGCCAACATCTCCAAGAATTCTGCTTCCTTGCCGATTCCAGGTGACCCATCTCATTAGAAAAAAAATGGCAGGGGCTGTTCACGAAGGAGCATCAGTGGGGACTGATGGATCAACAGTGCTGGCTCTTCCCTCACGAAGTCCCTCCTTCCTTCTACCCTGCTCCTCTGCTACTACTACTAGGGTCCCAGTGGTGTGACCAGGTTCTGTTAAGGCATAGGGCAAGAAGGAGCCCAGAAACCCCTGGGCTCATGGACTCCTGGACCCAGAGGAGCCATCATAGGATCTTTCAATTACTTCCCCCTTCCCCCAAAAAAAGGTGAAGAGAAGATTTGTCATTGGAGAAGGAAAACACCCTTCACAAACTGACACTAGAGAACAACAGCAACAGGAGATGTACTGAAGATGGCAAACTTCCTTCTGATATTCGACTGGAGTTCACTGCTATGTGAAGGGAAACTGGGAATTTATGGGGAGGAGGGAAAAGGACCACTTTTACTGCCTTTCTCTCTTATCAGTGTCCAAAATAAAGCAGCTTTTCTCCAATGTCTCTTCCCCACTTGCTGGTGTGCTTAATTTATCTAGGAGTATTTCTGATGACCTCCATTTTTCTTATTTCTAAAAAGACAATAAGATGAATATTGGAAAAGAAATGAAAGAAACAGCTTCTTATTTTGCAGCATGGTCCCATAGATGTCAACTTTAAATAAATGCCATTCAAGGTGAAGCAGATAGTTATCAGACAAAGACTTTTCAAAGGTTGTCTCTCTACTGCCTCTGGATACAGCTTTACATCTCTGCCCTTCCCAGAGTTTCCTTTTAAAAAAATTGAAAAATGTTCTGAAATTACAAATTGCCTACACTGTAGCATCCTGAAACTATTTCTTTAATACTACATTAGGTCCTAATAGTTTTTGGACTAATTTTAGGACCTTAATCAGTATTAGACCTACAAATCTTCCTATCCCTCTTGTATAAATCAGTTGACTCATGTAGATCTTCTGAGTGCCTTTTCTGAATTTCATCCCCTTTTGGAGGAGTTTTGCATGACTTCCTCATGAATATGATTTAATCAGCAAGGAAACTGACAGAAATTCAGAAAACAGTTTTTAATCAGTTAATCCTCTATCCTGTGGTTTGTGTATATGGGCGTATGTGTATTCCAGTTATGCATCATTATTATTGCTAAATCCTTTTGATGAAGGACAGGAATGGATGAAATGGGTGTAAAGTTTTACCAATATCAAATAAAATATAGATTATCTGACTTTAAATCAGGCATTTTTATTTTAGCCTACTTCCAGGGGTAGCTGTCGGTCAGAATAAAAATGAGATAAGCAACAGTTGTTTTAAAATTATTTCACATCTCTATGTACATAAGGTTTTAAGGTAGCTGATCACTGGCAGATCCCAATATGTTTGTGTACACTCCTAGGCTAACAAAGCTGATAAACCAAGGGCAGAATTAGCAATAAACAAGCACAGATTGAAACTGCAGAGTTGATGGTATTTATGACCCCTGAGTCTTCAGAAAGGCTTATCAGAAAATGGGTAGGTTGACCTGTAAAACAGAGGTTATTTGGTGATAGAGATACTGATATATTAAACTATTTGCTTTCCCCAGCTTTGGATTCACCCATATCTCCAATATTTTCCCATTTGTCTGTCATACTTCTAGGCACAAGTCAGACATTTATTAGCTTCTCATGATTCTGTGTGCTGCCTTCACAAATCCACTACTTCTTGTCTGATGATCTATGTATAAAGAGCCCCTGACATCTGCTCTACTCTTTGGAAAACTGCAGATTTAACTCCTTGGATGGAAATGTCACATAAATGTGACTGTGGAGGAAGTTTCTACCCAAGCCTCAATAGTTAGTCTAAACAGGTTCTTAATCCTATAACTACTTCAAATACTTTTTCCTTTTTAGACCCATTCCAAATCTCAGAGAATACCTGCCCTATTTTCATATGTCTATTTAGACCACATTAAGATGCATTAAATACCAGAAATACTGAGATAATTATTTTTTAAAATCCTCTTGCATAAGCTAGCTGCTCAAAACTATTGAAATGTTTTACTTATATCTTACACAAAAGAGAAAGCTAGAGAAAAGAGTTTCTCTGTATTTACATTAATGTCACCAAGGAAGAAAGTTTTGCTTCTCTACTCCATTTATATTTAATATATAAAATCAGCTAGGAAATATGGTAATATTTCCTAGCTGATTTTATATATTAAATATAAATTAAGAAACAAATCCTAGTCTTTCCTTCAGCTACTATAGTAGTGTATTAATTGAGATAAAAAGGGCTATATATTCTTTAGAATATATTAACTGAGGAACTGCAATGACAGATCTGGCAGTCTCAGATGTTGTGCTTAAGTGAGAACTATGAAGGTCATTAAGAAAGGGCCTTATATGATAATGACTTTCAACTTTCTGCCAACTTTCAACTTTCTGCCAGGAAAGACTGACTTTCCTTGTGGGAATCCAGCAGTCAGACTCAAATCATGATCATGTGACTATGGGGATGCTTCAACAGCCATAAATTTGATCTCTAGTTGTAACTAGCACTCATTCAGTTCTGACTTGTTTGAATGACCGCTGAACATGTGGTTATTACATGAGGATTACCTATATATTAAGGACAACTGGATTGGAAGAAGATGAGCATAGTTTAAAAAATGGAGGGAAAACATAAATAGCCTGTACTATGTTGATGATAGCCAAAAATGCAAAGGATGTGGAAGCTCCAGTACTAAAAATCAAGGGGCACAAGAAAAAAAATGGGACTAAAATTAATTTTTAAAACTGGATGAAATGGGTGTAAAGATTTATCAATATCAAATAAAATATAGATTATCTGACTCAAATGAATGACAACAGGTACATCAACCAGCCTAAAGATTCAAGGAGTAGATAGCTTCTCCCTTTTTAGGATCATACTCAGCAGTCAAGGAACAAGCAATCAAGAAATGCATCACACACTAGTACTGGATGGAATTGTCATGAAGGCTATGGAAAAGATATTTAGATACGGTGATGTGTCTATACATACAAATATCATTACAGTGCAAGCAATAATATTCCCTTTGACATTTATTAATGCAAACAAAAGCTGTACTTTGAAGACATCAGATATAAAGAGTACTGCCACTTTTCAGTTCTGGTGCTAGAGATGACTCCTGAGAATATGGACAGCCAAGGAAACAAACAAATGGATCATTGAAGAAATCAACCCAAAGTTCTCATTCAAGTCATCCCCTTTTTAGAAATGTACATATTCCCTGACCAGTCTTTTTCATGTTTAGATGGATTGAAAAAGCCTTCCAGATAGAAGGCAAAACATCTCCAATATCATCTTGTAATTTATGTCCAGTTACCTTTTTAAGGAACTTTGCAAATCTTTGCACTGTTTACTACCAATTTAGAGAGTAACGTAATGAGCTGAAATGTTGGACTGAAATATTTCAGTCTAAGAGCTATAGCTGAAAGCTTAAGAAGAAAATGAGAGAATAAGATGAACTGTGTTGGGAATGAAAAATAATTGCACTTAACACAAGGAATGTAAAAAAATGAAAAACAAAACTTTGTTGTGTGCCAAAATATAATTGTTCAATCAAATTAGGCACAAATAGTACTACAAAGCTAAAACTAAAGTCACAAGGCTTAGTTTCATAGAACTACTATCCACTAATGTAAATTTTGAATCTGGAAATGGCTGCAGAGGTGTTGCACTCATTACACAGTGGCAGAAGCCTCTATCCTAGCTCACCAGGGACTTGGCCAGTACATATATTTCCAAATGCAAGGAGCTGTGACAGCCTCTTTAACTTCTCTACCTCACTCTCTTGTCTGGGCCAATGTTTCTGAGGCTGAAATTAAACTCAGCAAGTTGCAGATTTCCAGGACATTGATAAAATAGAATAATCTCCTGCTATTCTGAATGCGCAATAGGTCTATGTTCCTAGCTTAAGTCACGCATCATGTGTATCATAAAGCATGGTTTGTAAACCATGTTTGTAAACCGCAGTGTCTATGTTTTCATATACCCAGCCAAAACTACATTATGACAATGATGCGAAGTGTAAATCCAGCATCAAACCTGGAAAGCATTCTTTAAATTATATGGATGCCATTAAATGTAAATCCTGATTGTTTTTTGTAGCCTAGCAACTGTGAGCCACATCTACAATGAACATTGTAGTGATATGATTGTTTATGAATAAACATGAACTGAGTAATCTCCATAATAAGTTCGTATGATTGCAGAGCTGTTTCTATGTTATTATGAGAGGGCTCAGGTTATAAGACACCTCGAGAAATTAAACATACAATGGAAACTCAATAGCTAAAAAATGGATTATCTTTATTTAGTTAATATTACCATTTTGTTTCAAACTGATAAATACAACAGGAAAATTACAGTCTCTACTAAAAATGCAGTTAATAGTTTAGATTCAGCATGTCACTGGGAAAATCTGATTGTGACAGAATCAAAAGTTGAGAAGATCAAATGACTATGTTTGCCCTTCTCATCCCTGAAGAATTTCTTAATGCGTTCTGTGCCCTTTTGCAAATCTGATTAGCTATGCACCAAAAGCTAGTCATGTTGAGAAAGCTACTCTCTTGAATTCTTGCTCTGTCACAACCTTGGAAACAGCATTCTGATGGAGACTTGTGGTAGATGAAGCCACAGTAAAGCAAGTGAATTAAGTGAATTACTGGCTTCTTGGGTCACCCATCTGATCTGAGAATGTGACAGGAAGGCTGACTGTTCAGTTGCAGAGTTAAACAGCTTGACAGATTTGTAATAGTATTATTAATAATGTGCTCTGCATTCACACACATATGCAATATTAACATAATATGTAACAGGACTTTTTCAAAATATGGCAAACCTTTATAATACAATATGATTTTTTTTAATTTAGAAACCCAAAATTGGTTGTAATGGCAGCCACTTCAGTACAAATATCAGCATTCTTACCAGACTGTCATGCCAACATTTCAATAAATGTCATTAATTTACTTTAACACAGTCAAGCTTTTTCCAGTCTAGTGCTCTCTAGATGGCTGTTCTGGGAGGAGGCAATAATAAAGCAATTCTATTTTTCTGTCAAGAAAACTACATGGGCCCATGAAGCTACTTGGAACTGAGAAAGATTCCAAAGAAGCATCCTTTTTAGAAAATCAACAGATATTTAAGTTGATAATCACATGGAATTATCCACAAGAAAATATTATTTTCACCTAGCATCTCTTTCTTCCTTAAATGTGCATCAGAAAATCATGACAAATTAAGCATATCAGAATTATGGGTGTTGGTCAATTAACACTGTACATCTGTCAAGAAAAACATCACCACAATCTCTCTGTGCTCCAAATAAGAAGTAGACTAGATCCATTTAGTAAGAAGATTGGAATTGATTAAACTGCTGAAATGGAAATCAGAGAAAGGAGCATTATATTTGAATATGGCATCTTAGGGAAATATTTTCCCTTGGAAATCAATGTTATTCTCATTCTCCAAGCATATTTAATTTTTGGGTGCCATTGAGACATATTCTTTTTAGTGTTCAGTCCTGTCTTGGGGACAGAAGGGGGAGATTTTCTTTTTTCTTCTCTCTCTACATCCTCATATTAGGCTACATGTTCACTCTTCATTGAGACTATTGCTTAATCCCCTTCCCCATCATTGGTGTGATGGTTGTCTTTCTCAAGGGAACAGATATCTATTACTTTCCTTCCTTACCTACTTATGTAGTCTTACTTCACAGGAACCTCCTCTATAAGTAGAAAATACTCCATCAATTGAGATAAGGAAAGAGCCTGCTTGAAAACATCAATAAAATGGCTAACAAATTCATATAGTAAAAGTAAATAAATTTCATATTTACATGACACACTGAACCCCAAACTAGCTATCCACAATTTCTGCAGCAGGATGAATGAACCAAGTCCATGAGATCACTTTACAATACAGCAAATTGAGTGAACTCACACAATTGGGACAACTGAGTAAGTCAAGTTCAGTAAATCACCGGTCTAATAACACTACGAATATTAAGAATACAAAGCTCTGTCCACAGAGGGACTGGCCAGATATGAGGTGAAAATGTGCTCTGAAAAAGTAGGGATAATATTTATCTGCAAGGAAGAACATTATTTTCAAAGAGAAAACGCTCTTTTCTCGGATTTCCATTTCAGGAGTTTTATCAATCCATGTCAGGTATCCAAAAGGATCTAGTCTATTAGCTACTTAGAACATGTCTTCTGAGATGGTTTCTGTTGATGTGAAACATTTGTATGGTTTCTAGGTTGTACAAGTTGCATTTTGAAATATTCCTTTTCTAAGGCAGACTGTAGACATCCTCAATACATAAATTCACAAGGGAGACAGGTTCATGATCATATAAAGCCAGGTTATCTCAGCTCTTTCTTCTATTAGGTACAGATAAAGACATATTATTTAAAAACCAAGCAGAAGTTGCTAGACTGAGGCTGGAACTCAAGTGGGGTATACTCTCCCTAAACCATCTCTGATAAACAGTTGAAATCTCCAAGAAACTGAGAAGCCAGATGAACTGGATCAGAAGGTACATCTGTTTTAAGAGCCTTCTGCCCCTATAGAGCTCGGTGGAAGTCTAGCAAGGAGTTGTTTTTCTGCGTTTTATATTCTGTATGTCTGTTCAAGCTCACTATCCGTGCAATTTTCAAATTTTTATGAACAGATTTTTAAATCTCCTGAGATGAGAATATTAAATTGGAACTAGTCATCTCTTTATTCTTAAGGAGACATATTGGGGAAGTAAAAGAGCAAACTGCAGCTGACCAATAACTGCACTAAGTGGAACACTGCATTTCATTTTAGACATTTTTCTTTTTAACTGATTTGGAAGCAACTGTTGTGTTGAGGTAGGTTGAGGTATTTCTCTTTAGCAGGGAATGGTTGCATTATGCTGTTTAAAAACAGGTTTTATATTTGCCCTTTTTTTCTTTTATTAGTGTCTGATTTTGTTTTTCCTGTATCTGTTTCCCAAGAAAAGGCTGAACCTTCTAGCAATGTAACTCTACAGTCTATAGCCAGAAAAATGCACTAATGAAATAATTTCACTTTTTTAAAGCTTTTAATCAACATGAAGGTAGCA
>JANHZU010005278.1:83687-97278 GCA_032468055.1 Acrochordus granulatus | reverse complement strand
CATGGCATTATCATCATTTATCATGTGAGTTGTTGATAGGGCTCAGATCTTCCTTCAGGACTACTTTGTTAAAGAAAGGAAAACAAAGATTACCAATTACTTACTCAATCATGACATTCTTCAAACTTGATAAAACACATCTTGTATATTTACTGTGTGTTTTCAACAAAATGCACATATTTTTACCATGTGTTCAACAAAATTATTTCATTTCTACTGCACAGTGGCATGTTTTGTAATTAAGTATAAATTGGAAGCAAAGAGGGAATGACAAAATATTTCTAGCAAAAGTGAAAAATACAAGCCAGTTTTCTCTCTCCCCCAACACATTTAATGACTCACTAAATGAGAATTTTAAGTGTTTTCCTTCTTGACTGTATTTGTGGCCTATGAAAGATTTACGAATCTTTACATTTTAAGAACCTGAGTTGCAACAGGAATAACTGATAGTTTTACAATACCTCCAAATAAAGAATGAAATGTGTGAATTACATGAATGATTCTACCATAGTTCTTGCAATTCTTTGATTATCATTTGTGCACTTTTGTATGTAATAAGAATCTGATCTGGACACTCTCTGTTTTCTTACTGATCTCTTCCTGATCTATTCTCACTTTGCTTCTTAAGAAAAAAAAAAGCAGAACAGAAACATTCACATTTATGTTCCTGTAGATAATTCCCTGGCAATCTGGCAGGCCTCCACTTTTTTAGCCTTCTGGAAGGCCATCAAGACCTTCTGGAAGGCCATCAATATTTACCCAGGAACTGAGTAGAGAGATAGGAGCCTACAGATGGTTTTTGAGGCATTCTAGTAAATGACTGAGGCAATGGCTCCCTCCATCCTCAGTTTGTGTGAAATCAAACTCCTCCTGACCTTAGGCCAGTCTCTCTTTCAGCCCTGGGAAGAAGGCAATGACAAGACACCTCCAAAAGTCTTTCCAAGATGACTGCAAGGGTTTATTCAGGCAGTTATCAGGAATCAATCAAACAGTCTTTATTAACTTCCGGGAAACTTCAAAACGATTCCTACATGTGCTCTCCTCATCTTTAAATTTCAGAGCAAACATGAACTAGATTGTTCATTCCAGTCTGTCTGTCTGTCCATCTGTCTGTCCATCTATCAATCCTGCAAAACTGTTTTGTTACAAAGTTACATTATTTTACATCACTAGGAACTAAAGAGTTTTTAAGTATAGAAATTATAGAAATTTCTTTTAAGAATTCTCAGAAATATATAACAGGTAGTTAATCAAGTTTCATAAAAAACATTTGAAACTACCCCTTTCTATTTTTCTTTGTGTAATTATGCATTATTTATGTTTGCTTGTTCCTTAGTTCATTGTAAATGTGATACATTAGTTTTTTTTATAAAAACACCGTTTTAAAGGACAGATAAAACCATGAAAATGGAAGTTGTTTGGTGACAAAGTAATGCAATTATCAGCAAATCAAAATGACTTTATTATCAATTAGTTGTCTATATTAAGAATTTTTAGCCCAACATCATTTAAAAGGATAAGGCAGGCAATATCACCTAATGGGATATTTAATGCTGCATTGCAGTAATTGGGACATTTGTGCTCTCATTGAAGAGCTTATGGCATTTAGTTCCGGAAAATAACAGCAATATTTTGCACATGTTCCTTAAGTGATAAAAGCCAAGTCTTTCTGAGTCAATAACAGTGGTGAAATAATGAAAAAAGTCTTGCTTTGTTATTTTTCATTGTAATTACAGCTGTCTTCAGACTACTTAGAAGAAATAAAAGGCATCAATAGAAATCTACCATGCATGCACATATCCTTGAGAAATGTAACTGCTTCTCTCAAATTCCTACTTATTAAATTCAAATTCCTACTTATTAACTACAATTAAAGACACAGCTGACATACAAAGAATGTCAAGCAAGAAGATCAACAGATTCTAGGGCTGCGAGATACATCCATTGTTAAATCACAGTCAGACTGGAAAAAATCCCCCATAACACTGTTTAGTATGTTTCTAAGAATGTTTCTGTGTGGAGGTTATGAGGAAATTTCAGAAATTCCAGGTGAAAGCTGCCTATTTCTTATTTAATGCTGTTACCTTAGAATACTTTGGACAATGGTAGTAGAGATGCATGATTCATGTTTGATGTATGGATGTTACCATTACAACCATCACTTAATATCTCCTCATGAGTTGTCTCCTTGATCAAGGAACTTTTCAGAAAAAGCTGAGGTTGATGGGAGGATTCCAGGAGCAGATGTTGCTGCCTAATTGATATACACTTTTTTAAATAAAGAGGCTGTTATATTACTGAGGATACCAGGCTCCTGGTCCTCATAGGTTATAGATGTTTGGGCTCCCTTTGTATGAAATGTATGAAGATGAAGTGTATGAAGTTTCCAAGGAGGCATGGAAACCTTAGTGGAGAAGTACTGGTTGAAGCACTTATTCAGCCTCCAGTGGGTCTTCCTTTCACCAGACTAGTTGAGCAGTAACCTAGATGTATACCGTAAGCCACTGAAAATTTGATAAAGTGTTAAAGCTTCCTGGAAATGATAACTATAACAGAATTCTCAATCCAGTCATGTAGAACAGAATGAAATATCTTTTTTAATCTATCATAAACAAATGTGTTTTTTTTAATTCTTCAAAACCAATAACTGGTCCTTCTTGCAGTTATTTCTGCAGCATTTGTGTAGCATTTTTGTTCTATAGGGAGTAAATTATTCCTTTTTAAACTTGATTTGTTATTATGCCTGTAAGTAGCTTGTAAGTTGTTGGCAAACGAATTATGGGCCTGTAGTTTCCAGGCTAATTTCCCTTCTATTGTCCTTCTGAATTAAGAGTATCCATCCAGTTGTTAACAATTCTCTGTTTTCTAATGCTTCCAAAACTCTGTTCATCTGATCTGCTAATCTTGAGTGTAAACTTCCCAGTGATTTTAGCCAGAATCCATAGAGTTTATCTGATCCAGGAACTTTTCAATTTTTGACCTTCTTTGGTTATTATGTACCATTTCGTCAATTATCTTAATGTCTTCCATGCTAGACATTTTCACTGTATTTTCAACTTACTCGATCTATGTTTCATTCCTACTGTGATTCCTGTTGTTTTCCCATAAATCTATCCAAAATTTTAGGGCCTTTTCATTATCAGGTTGTTCATTATTTGTGGTCAATTCTTTCCCATTTTCAAGGGTTTAATAGAGTTGATTTGTTCTAAGCTGTAAATTCTCCTGGAACTGGATTATTTGATTGTTATATCTCTTGATCTTCTCTGCAATGGCCATGCTTTGTTTCATTTGTGCTATAATCTCTGCAATTTCTGTATTCTCTAGATTATTCTTCACTTTTGATTTTCTTATTCTTCAAATTTCATTGCCTCAAATTCTTCCAATTGCTCAAATCCATGTTAATTTTATCTTCAGTTCCAAGCAAATTTGAGATTTAGATTTTTCTTCTTTCATATTTTAAATCTTAATTCTTTTGTAGGTTATATAGACTGCCAGCATACATCAGCTGGTTCATTTGGGTCAATGATTCAGTTGGAATAATTTTGACATGTTCATTAATATTCTTCTCTATTTTAGTTAAAGTCTTCTTGTTAACCTGTTTTGGCAAATATATTATTTTATTTTGTTTTGTTATATCCTTGATTTTCCCAATTAATTCTTCATTAACCAATTGTGCTTAGTTTCTTCTCCCTGTTTTTCATGAACATCAGTAGTCTCTTCACTTTAACTATTGCTCACTCTGCAAAATTGGTACTATTATTATTAGTTCTGGATAAACCTGAATTTTGAGTTGCTTCATTTTTCAATTGCTTCTAATTCAGCATTGGTAAAGAACTTTTGTTTCAAAAGTACATGTATTTGGCCTATAAGTCTCTGCTCATTAATTGCTAAGCTGGATGGTTTTGTAAAGTTGATACATTTACTTCTGAAAACTGTATTTTGATGGCTCTGATTGGTAGAAACAATACATAATTGAATCGCAACAAAAGTTTAAAAAACAGGCATCTGGATTGGATTTTTCAAGTAGAAGACTTTTCACCTTTTATCCAAAAGGCTTTCTCAATTCATGGAAGTGTCATGTACTTTCTATTAGCCCAACCTAACTCACAGGGTTGTTGATGAGGGAAAAATGAGAAAGGAGCACTACAAATGCTGCTGAATGAAAAGCTGTATATAAATCTAAAAAACAAACAAATAATTATAATATAATAAAAATAAATATTGTCCCAGGCATACTATGCAGTCTATATCTCAATGTGATATTTGAGAAGAGGGAAAAATTAATAGAATCAGAGTTTGTTAGTTCAATATGAGACTCATATGTTCCTTTAAAGCTGCCAATCATCTTCACTACTGATAACTTTGGCACAGTCATCTTAAGACCACATGGCAGCACTTGGCCTCCCCCATACACAAACATACTATAGGTGGCCAAATTAGTTAAGTTCAAGCAATGTAATATTTTATTTCTTCTCAAAACCTGCTTCAAATTAATATTTTGCCAAGAGGAATAGCAAATTATATAATCTGATATTTTTCTTTTCTTTTTTGCTTGCCTATTTTATATACATAGTCTACTATAATAAATAGATCATAATATATATTATATAGATACAAATATAAAATCTATAATATATAGATACAAATATATAGTATTAATGAAAATATTGAAAAAATAAAAAAATAAAAACCTATTCTTCCCATGTTTGTGATAGCAGGCAGTATTTCAATGCCAGAACAGTGGCATGTGGTACAATCACAATTTATTTCTTTTAAAACAGCACTGTAAAGGAGAAATACAATCATTTCCTAGTTGCAGTATAATTCTTTCATTCTTCCAGAGATAGCATCTGCCCATTCAGTACACTACATTGTAGCAAAATTGCAAAAACTTTTTGCAAACTACCTTAAAAGGGCAACGGGATTTTTAGTTTTAGATGTTACAGAGGAACATTTCGACTCCCATCCCGGAGTCTTCTTCAGCCTCATATGAAAAAGGAAAAATGGTAAAGAATATATTTGTATACATTTCTCAAAAACAGCAGGAAACTTTGAAACAAGATACTCTGAGTTCTCCTATAACAAGCTAAAACAGATTAGTAGTAAAGATTTATAGAGAAGATAGTCTCAAGATTTCAGCTTAATCACTTTAGATTCTGCCAAAAAGTTGTTGTTTTGCACAAGTGACAAAACAGAATGAAATGTGTGTATATATTCCTTACCATTTTTCCTTTTTCTTATGAGGCTGAAGAAGACTCCTGGATAGGAGTTGAAACATTTCTCTGTAACATCATTTAAGACAGTTTGCAAAAAGTTTCTGCAATTTTGCTCAAGACATGACCTGAATTAATGAGAATGTACATAGACAGCATACTACATTTTTTCTTTGGAGTCTCATATCTCAAAACCAATGTGTGAAGAATTTTCCATAATGTTTATGCTGGAGAATTCAGAGAGTTTTTAGACTCGAATCTCAGCATCTGAGATTTGGAAAATAATTGATAAATTTAAATCTTACAAGGAACCAGAGAGGTACAGATTGGTGGGCTTCTGTTTCTGTTTCAGTATATACTATGGCTAGATTCCCCAAAGATTGGGGTTTAGTATTAATCATTCAGATTTTAACTGAGGAATGAAAGACTTGCTTACAAATAATCAATTAAGCAATTTATTATTAAAATTCACACCAAATATTTATATTGTAAGCTGACAATTTCATCAGCTTGTCCAGATGAATCCTAAATTATTAGCATTAGATTGAGTTTTGGATTATTCTAAACCTACAATGTTTTTAAAAATAAATAGCATTATTAATCTGTTGCAAGTAGAAATACATCTGTTGAAATACTACAGAAATAAATGTGCACTAACTACCACTAAATTGAGCACAGTGTCACTGAATCAGAGGTCCCAACTTCTACAGAAGTCTCTAAAAAATCCCATACATTCTGCTTTTGTTACCCCTAACAATGTTTTTATTTATATTTTCTGTGGCAACTATATGGTATCTCTACCTTACTTACATTACTGAACATTTCCTAAGTGCTCTGGTCAGTATGGCCAATGATTTGGGCTGTTGGGTTTTGTAACTCAACAGCAGTAATCAGAATACAGATTTTCCACTGTCACTCCTGCCAGTCATTGCGTCTGTCACAATGAAGTAATTATGTTCTATCTGAAGACCACCAATTCTCTCAGTTGCTGACAACAGAGAAATAAAGAAAATTTATTTCAAACTGCATCATTTCAGATCAAAAATTTGTGATAGCATCAATGCACATGCAAAAGAACTCCTTGCATTAACCAGTCATATATATAGTACAACACAGGTAAAAGGCAATTTCTGTCTGCACCTAATCAGAGATTTCAAAAACAGCTTCAGAAACCTATCCAGTACCTGAAAAGGATAGAGAACTATCCATTCTAGTTTGGTTAAGGGCACCAGACTATAATTTGGGAAACGGTGAATTCTAATCCTGCCTTAAGTATGAAGTCAGCTAGGTGACCTTGGGACAGTCCCTCTCTCGAAGCCCTAGGAAGAAGACAATGGCAAACCTTTTCTGAAATCTTGCCATGGAAACTACAGAGACTTGTCCAGGCAGTTGCCAGGCATCAACATTGATTTCAACATGCACACACATGCGCGTGAGTACACACACATCCTATACAACAAGAGAATTTTGAGCAAAAGTTCAAATTCCTGACCTTCCAGCTGGCTGGAGGAGGCCATATGAAAACACAGTGTCATCAGTAGAAGAAGTGGAGATTTCATGTTTTATGGAGTGTAGATTTGGGAGATTGGGATTTTAAGGGTGGGAAAACATCTGTACCAGATTTTGCAAGTACAATATGGAGACAAACTTAGAACAAACAGTGACATTGATTAAAAACCCTCATTACTCCTTAGATTATAATAGTGGGCACTCCTTTATATATAAAGGTAGATAAAGATTTTCTTGCACATATTCTTTATAAAGATAGATGTGGTGATTTGACAATATTATATATTGAGACAAGATTGTGAAGACTCAAGAATTTGATGAAAATAGAATTAAACTGTTAAGACTTACTTTATAGAATAAGAGCAATCTTATTCCATTCCAAAGTCCTTTTTTTCAGAGCTTGGAACAAGTAGCAATGCTCTCAGTGTGTTTGGTGCAGTGCCTCTTCTTATATTTATACAACTTCTTATTCAGGTAATAGCATACCTAAGTGAAATAGAAGAGGCTGTGTATCTTTTTATCTTGTAATTGAATGAAGCATGTTCTGAACTCCATCTTCCAAAACTTCCTTTTTATGGTTGAGATTTTTGGATGGGCTTTGCTTCAAAGACTGTACAACTATATTTCAAAACCAGGAACCAAATGTCAAAAGTAGAACTGAAAAATCAAGACAATGAAGATTGTATGCCATTTTTCTCAGCAAAATGTCACATGAGATAACATGAAGCTTTCTAAAAACAGTATCAGGTGCTATTTTTCAGTTTAGTTAGAAGCTAAGATGAATGCATCAAAAGATTGCCATAGTGAAATGATCAAATCAAAATCTTTTAAAATATGTACCATAGTTAACGTTCAAAGAGAAAATATCATGATTCATTTGCATGTGCTACTGTCAGTGCTGTAAGAACTAAGCAAGCAATTTAAACTGCCTCAGTGACAAAGCTATGAAGTCAGTGCTCTAGAGGGTTAAAGCCCAAAGTTTTAACATCAAATTGTTCAATGCAGAATTTTCTATATTTTATATGATGTTCAAATGTAGGTAGAAAAGAGCTGATGGGGTAATATCTTAGGTTTGTAACCAGCCTTTTCAAAGATCACTTCATTAAAGCTGATGGGTTAATAATGATGGGTTACCTAATGCTAAGGGAGTTCATTTAATCTTTGGGTTTTTTGAGCATATACTCAAAAGTCTTGAAAACTAAAATATTTCTCAGGGATTTGCTAGATTGGAGAGGTACTGTGTAATATACAACCATCATCAGCTTGGAGTAGCTCTGAAATCAACTTCAATAACTTGAGAAGGAAGTCACTTGGGGAGTGGATAGATAATCCTTTATTCATAATATCCAGTTTTATATTTCTAACACTACTACTAACTATGAAAAATTGATGAACTATTGAAAAGGACACCTAAAATGTTTTATTTCTTATTTCCATGGAATAAACCTATTGACTCATCAGGATGGATCAAGGCCACCATTTACCTGCTTCTTATACCATTTAATCTTTTGGACACCTCCTGTCCTGATTTACATACATTTTTTTCTATATAGATGCCAACCAACTCAATTTCCTGGAATAAGGGCAGAAATGCCATAAAGCTCCTTAGAGGTTGACTTGACATTTTTGAATAGTAGGCAGAAAGGTGGAAGAGGAGGGACCAAATAATGTTTTTACATTATTATTATATTTATTATGAATTAAAAAATCCAAACAAATCTAAAATCACAATTAATATTAAAGCAGCAACAGTATGCACAAGCAGTAAAATACCATAACTTTGAAGAGATCCATTGTTAAAATAGTAAAGTATTTCATATTCTTTATCTGGAAGAATAAAAATGTTTTAATCTGATGATAAAAATAAAATCATCATAAAGTATATCTCGGTGGAGAGAGCACTGAAGAAGTGAGGAGGTCACCACTAAAAAAGTCAGTCATATAGTCCTGGCTATATGTGAACATGTGAGACTAACTGATGCAAGGCATCAGAAAAGTAATCCAAGCTTCAGATAGGAACTTGCAGAAAAAACATCCTTTAGATATTGTGTTCTTAAATGATAAAGAGTTGCATTAGTTAAAAGTAGCACTTTGAACTGAGGTTGGGAACAAAATATAGTATTATAACAATATAACCATAATGTCCACTTCCAGACAATACTGTTGCTGGCACATATTGCATTAATATTTATCTCCGAACTGTCTTCAAGCCCAACTTCCTTATACAATTCATGACAATAATCTTG
This sequence comes from Acrochordus granulatus, assembly GCA_032468055.1. NCBI lineage: Eukaryota > Metazoa > Chordata > Lepidosauria > Squamata > Acrochordidae > Acrochordus > Acrochordus granulatus. The sequence continues at coordinate 88,310 of JANHZU010005278.1, read as the reverse complement.
ATTATTCAAATTTTATTTATTTTATTTATGTGTTTAATCATTCATTTATTTGTCAAATTTATATGTCTATCCATCTCACACAAAGTGACTCTAGATGGTGTACAACAAAACCAAGAATTAAACCATTCAATAAAAATTTAAAACAGTAAATGTAAATAAAGCAAAATAAATTTACAGAAATGTATTTCTATAAGTCACCTAGCATCACCATGAGTTGGATGGCCATATAAATTTTCTTAATAAAATAAATCATTGAAGAATAAATTAAAAAAACAACATTGCAATATGGGAGATACTACATATAATACTGTATAACCAGCACACAGGCTCCCTCTCACTAAGGGATCTCCAGGTTTGCTGGAAAAAGAGAGGGTTTTTAAGAGCCCTCTGCAAAGCCCTGAGAGTTTGGGCTAACCTTACTTCAGGAAGGATGATGTTCCAGAAGATGGATGCCACAGGAGAAAAGCTTTATCTCCTAAGTCCTTAAGAACTACAACATTCCTTCCTGACATGATGGGATGGGTAGATATAATTGGGATGAGTCATTCTCTTTGATAACCTGGCCCCATGGCATGTATGACTTTCAGTTCAAAACCATACCTTAACTTGGACCTGGAAGCAAACTGGCAACCGATGCAAATTATGGAGCAGGGATGTAATTTTAACTACCTGTGTTGTTGTGTTCTGCACTGTTGAAACTCCCAGATATTCTTCAAGGACAGCCCTATTAGAGTGTTCCTGTCCATTATCCAGGAACAGGTGCATCTGGGTGCACAATGGAAGTTGTGCAAAGCCCCTCCTGGCCACGACTGCCAGCTGCTCCTTGAGCAGGAGTCATCAGTCCAGAAGGACCTTCAGATTGCACACTGGATCTGTTTGGGGCAATGCATTCGATATAAAGATGATAAAGTCCCAATTCAAAAATCCCTAAAATCCAGAGCCACTCAGTCTTGCCAGGGTTTGTTTGAAACCTGTTGTTTCCTATCTAGGCCCCAACAGCCTGCAGGGCCCAGGGCAGGACATCTGCAACATTGCTTTTTTCATTAGGGGTAGAGATATATAACTGAGTATCATCAGCCTACAGATGATACCTCACCCCATGGTGATGGATGATCTCACCCAAGGGCTTCATGTAGATGTTAAACAGAAGTGAAGAGAGCACTGACCCCTGAGCACCCCATATAGTAAGGACTGAGGACAAGATCTCTCACTCCCAAATAACACTGACTAGTATCATCCCCTTAGGAGGGAACAGATTGAAAGGACTGAAATCGGTCCACCTAACCTGATAAAGAACATTTCATGCCACAGTCAACACTTGTCACTCTAATGAGAAAGATTAATTTATCCCCTTAATTATGTACTCCTTGTTTTAGGGGGAGTGAAACTCCTTCCAGAAAGATTGATAGCCTGAATCTCCCTCCCACATATACTCCTTGCTACACCATACTTTATGATGTTTCAGTGATACACTTGGTGCCAATCCAACATTTTTGATATGAAACCCAGGATTTTTTTGGATATTTAAAAGTAATCTTTTGATAGTGCCAGGAAAGCTTCATATGGGAATATGACAGAATGTATGTTCAGCCTGCAGAGTTTTTATTTTCATTCTCTAACTGAAAAGCTAAAGGAATAGATGATGGAAATAGATCTCACTAAGGTCCTGGACAGATGTTGGCTGTCATGACAGCTAATAAAGACATGGAAGAAATAATACTATGATTTAAGTAGAGATACAAATGTTGGAAAATCAGCTTGTTCATTGATAGATAGATTTAAAAAAATTAAGTTCAACAGTCGAACTCAAGCCATGTACTTTCAATTCCTTTATTAGCTTCCTAATTCCTAAATCAAGAGTTTAGCTGTATTATTTGCAGATCACTTGCTTACATTCAATTATTTTGCATTTCTTGTGGTTTATCTCAGTTAATCTGAGCTGGGTGGATAAACATGTCAAAATTATATTGCCCCCTGCAGAAAATGGCAAGACTTTACAAAATGCAATGCACTTATAATTATCCTGGTTCTTATTTGAAGCACAATATTAACTAAACATACATTTAGATCTGTTCCCTACCTCCCATAAATTGGGTAATTGAGAATCAAGGTATGAAGTTTTGCTGAACTGTCTGCACACAAAAAAGAATAATAATTGAGATGACTTTGTTTCTGTAGAATGCACAAATTATTTACTAATTGTTCCACTGTATAAAATAAAGTAATCATTATGAAGTAACCATCAAAAGTGATAATTAAGGGAATCAAGATATTCTAACATTTTTAGAAATTCTTCAGTTTAGCCATAGGAAATCTGATATAACTTCAGTATTTTAACCAATGTATATTAGATCTGTATTTATACTATTATTTCTGTCAATACTAATTTATTTAAGCTTGGTGAAATACATTTACAGATACTCCTTGTTATTGGAATTCCATTCCAGAGTAAGCACAAAGAACAAAACAACTAATAACAAGACATTGACTCTATGGGATTAGAAGCTATGATTGTCTTTCTCCTTCCACAAGCATTTTCTCTCACATTGTCTGCACATTGTACCACCGTTTGCTCCTTCCTCTTGCTTATTGTATTTCACTGGGTCAACTCAATAAAGAGATTCTACATGGTTTCCTCAGTTCTTCATCATGACTTGCTTTGGCAGGTGATGGAGGGAGTCACCTCAAGGTTCATGCAGACTTCTCCACTCTTCATAATTCTTTTATCACCTAAGGGAAGAGGCCTTTGAATTATGCTGATTCCTTTTTCTTCTTTTTTGCTATTTTGAAGGCTTGGACAATATTTGCTCTCCTCCAGCTATCAAGCACCATCACTATTTTTCCAGGATTTCCCAAAGATAGTGCATAAATGTTTGGCCAAGCCACAAGTATCCCAGAATACAGTTTATCTGTTCATATGGTTTAAATTCATTCAAACTGAAAAGGCATTTCCTGATCATATTTCCATAAATCTCAAGTTTCAATCCTGAATTTTTTTATTTTGTTGTTTACAGTTTCTATGCTATTCTGAACCATACTAGAAGCTCCCTTATTTATACCTGTATACATTTTCATTTTCTCATAATAACTAAGCAACTCATATCCCGTTCAATTTATTTGGTTTACTTTCCTTTTATTTTGAACATATCTTTGTTCATGACTTTGAATCATGACTTTGGTTTTTTATCTGGGCTAGCTTGAAATGCTAACAGGATAACTGATCCTCATGTGAATCTTGTGTGCCTTTCCTCATCTCCAAAAGGAGAAAATTGTCAGCAAGACAAGTCAAGAATTTCTTGCAAGGACCATGAATGTGCTAAGTAAAATTTTCCATCACTATAATTTCATGCCTCTTTGAAAAATTTGTAGTTGCACCATCCACATCATCTTCTTCATTATGCAGGTGATGGTTGACATCAAAGGTTTTGATTTATTTTGTTTCTCCATTTATTTTAACGCAGGTACTCTCTGCAAAAGAATGAATGGATCCAAATTCATTCATTTGGATTTCTAAAGAGAAATTGATACCTTTCACCTGTAGTGAAACTTCTCCCTTTCTGTTGCTTCTGTTCTTCTGAATAAATTGTAATCTTGAAAGAACTGCACAAACTTATAGCAGTCTTTATGGCAATATGTTCATATGAAAGTAGATATTTTCTGTGGGTCTGGAATGGATGCTAATGAGCAATTCAAATTTTATAAAATAATCTTTTGAATTAACTCATTAAAACCCATTTTCCAGTCATAAGTTGTGGACTGCCTTGGAAAAAATGGCTTATTAATTTTAATCAGTTCCAGGTGTGCTTCAGTGTTGTCAAATTGACTGGTGGAAGGGAATTTATAATGTTTTTATGTATTATGTCTTCTTATGACTGAACTATATAACAGACTTTATGATGTGAATTATGTAGAAATATGCTTGAGTTTTAAAACATTTTATTTTCCTATTTCAACTACATTGGCAATCCACAAATATGGTCCTCATATAGCCAGGTCAGTCACATATCTTTTTCTGGCAATGATCTATTTCCTCACATAAAATAAATCCTTTCCTCTTTTCTAGTTAGAAACATAGAATACTAAGTTATATTAAATCATAAATTGTCTTTTTTATTTTTAATTGTCTTTTGAATGATTGGGTATAATGCTTCATTGTGTGAAACCAAACTCTTTCTTGAACCGATGTAGTACAGATATTAATTATCTACCCTGAGATCTTCCAAGAATACAGCATCACTGAGGACTCAAGGATTTGCTCATCTCACATAAGATAAAAGAGAAAAAAAAACCTTTATAAATTTCAGCCAGCTTTGTGAAACTGGGAAGAGACACGAATTAATTTCAGTTTTTTATATGCTGGCTACATTCATAACATATTTGCCCATGGGTAATTGACTTGTGAATTCTTCAATTAGCCTCATTTTCTGGCTTTGTATGTCACATTGAACCATCAACTAACTACATCCATACTGGCTTGGTTGTCGCCCAGGTTAACAAGGACTGTGCTAGATGTTATTGGGAATCCTGGACATCTAGTGGAAAATGGGCTACAAGACTCCACTGGAGAAGGAAATGGCAACCCACTCCAGTATCCCTGCCAAGAAAACCCCATGGACAGCAACA
>JANHZU010005277.1:104578-119146 GCA_032468055.1 Acrochordus granulatus | reverse complement strand
CACCAGAGTAGTAGATAGTATAATCTCCTATTCTACACATTCCATTTTCAGGCCAGCGCATTTCACTCACTCCCAATATAGAGATATTATACAGTATTTGGACATTTCTTGGATCAGATATGTTGCCCTTGAATGCATCCCCTTCCTACGAAGAACAATTATGAAGATGGAAACTCTTTGTTAACCTCCATTTTATACCAATGTCTGTTACTACATTATGATTAGCAGTAGAAGTATTAATTATACATTAAAATAATCATCACTGTGTGGTCCTTTTGTTGTAAATGCTGAACAAGCTCTTCCTAGTCTGTACATTTTATGATCTCATAGACCACTGCAGAATTTCTGAAGCTGATGTGTAGCATAACCCTGTTTATCCATTTATGAGAAAATAAGATTTACAGTACTATGTTTAGAGGCATGTTATCTGAGCACCAGTAGATTTTCAGACTTTTAGTGCTGTTTCCAATCTATTAGTTAAAAAAGGATTGTGCAATTCTCAGCTTCTCTATTCAGAAATAAACCATTTATTCCATGCAATTTAGTCCCAGATAAGCATTTATTCACTTATAATTTAAATGCCTATTTGTGTAATTGTATAGAATGGACTTACCTAGCTATCACAAAAATGATGACACATAGTCTTCATGTCACACCAGTGTTATATAAGATATGGCCAATGCCAGGAAACTGTGATATAACTTTTCATTTCTGCTAACCTTCAGGGTGGAGCAAAGGCAGTTTCATGTATTATGGAATTACAGTAGTGCAAACAAGTAGAGCTGTAAAGAGTGAGTTTCCATTCTGATATTATGCTTATAAATCTCTTTCTAATACAAGTGCTGTTTGCAAATGTTGAAGCTCAGAGGTTTTCTCCTGTATCTAGACCTCCCAGATGGACAATAAGAGAAAACATTGCCTTCTGTAATTAATTTCTGACAAACTGCCCATGTATTCTTTTGAAAGCAGCTTATTTATCACTGTTTGCATTCAAGCAGATTGCAAAATTTGACCTGCTTTGGCTCCAGGAAAATCTATTTGTTATTGTTCTTCTCCAGTTTGTCCTTCCTCTGCATGGGCAATACAATGTTTTGGCCAGCAAAAGGAGGCCTGATTTTGGGTTCTATAACCCCCTGCCCATGCTTTAGATAGGCCAGTAGCTGATTAATCAATATATTATTTTAGCTTCTCATATCTTTGTTTTTTTTGCTTTTTCTACATTGTTCTTCAAAGCCCACCCTTCTCTTTGTCAGAATAGAAATGGGGAAAGTCAGTTCTCCCTAAACAGTGATTATAGAGAAATTGGATTAGAGGGATGACTGTATAGTCTTCAGGGTTAAAGAAGAAATGGTGCTCTCTAGTTCTGGTTGGAACTTGTCTTCTTAACTGTTTCTCCTTAGGGATTGTCTCCTCCTTCCTCCTTATTAACATAGGTAGAGCCTGAGGTTGGTAGTTGTAGATGACATTCCCATTATGCAATGAAGCTCCTCTAGAATTTTGAATACTGTAAACATTAAATCACATGCAATGACATCTGTATGTGCCACTATTTCCTAGTTTAATATTTGTCACCGTGACTGAAGCCAAGTTCAGAATGTGCGGTAATGTGCGTTTTCTGGGAAGCTTTGATTTCAAAAAGTTTGTGTGTGTGTGTGTGTATACTAAGATTATGGCAACTAGTCCCATCATTTCCTGGCAAACAGAAGAGGAAGAAATGAAAGTGGTGACAGATTTTACCTTCATGGGCTCCAAGATGACTGCAGACGATAACTGCAGCCATGAAATTAAAAGATGCTTGCTCCTTGGGAGGAAATCTATGGCAAACCTAGACAGCATATTAAAAAGCAGACATCACCCAACATCACCTTGATGACAAAGGTCCATATAGTCAAAGCTATGGTTCTCCCAGTAGTAATGTATGTGAGAGTTGGACCATAAGGAAGGCTGAGCACCGAAAACTTGATGCCTTTGAATTGTAATCCTGGAGAAGACTCTTGAGAGTCCCTTGGATGGCAAGGAGATCAAACCAGTCAATCCTACAGGATATCAACCCTGACTGTTCATTGGAAGGACAGATACTGAAGCTGACGCTCAAGTACTTTGGCCACCTAATGTGAAGAGAGGACTCATTGGAAAAGATCGTGATGCTGGGAGAGATTGAAGGCAAAAGGAGAAGGGGATAGCAGAGATAGTTAGATAGCATCGTTAGTATGATGGGTGTGGGTTTGGGTACAATCCAGGAGGCAGTGCAGAACAGGGAGGCCTGGCGTGCTGTGGTCTATGGTGTTGCGGAGAGTCAGACATGACTACGTGACTGAACGTGTCTGTGTATACATACCCTGAACAGATTTTTCTCCAAAATGATGCTTACAGTTAACCCTTTGATATAGGTCAGACTAGAAAACCAAAGCTATGAATATTAGTACTACTTTTATTGTAAAATCTTGCAAATCTGCATGTACTTCCCCCACTGCCCCCCTTTATCTTCAAGACAACCAGAGGGAGGGTCAAGCCTAAGATGCTTTCTCAAATTACATTTTGCTTCAGCATTAATGTCTTTTGTCTGACCTTTGTTCTGGTGGTGGCTCTTCTGTTCCTCATATTATTTCTTACTGCCCATTACATTATTTGATAATATATATATAAATTTCATAAAATGTTTTATGTTGTGTATTCCATATTAAAACTGAGGCTACAAACTGCTAGAGGATTCTCCCATAGTAAACATTTAGTACCCTAGCTATAATGACTGTTAATATTGTTTTTTTTGTTTTTATATATACAATATACAATTATTTTAATAATTGTTTTTTAAAACAATTGTAGAATTGTTTTATCAAATTTCTCTACCACCCATCCCATTTCATGACTGTGAGCAGTTGTGAATGCTGTTCTTCAGAGAATCTGTTAGCAATTAGAAAAGTGACATTGTGTCCTAAACTTTGGTGATTGTGCATATTCTTTCATGATCTCCCTTGCCTGCTACATTAACATTGCACTGAAACTTTTAGATGTACTCTGGGAAGGTTTTCAGGGAACACACATTGAAGCAAGTTATGCATTTCAGCTAGAATATGTTCTAATAATCTGAGCCTCCTTTACAAGCTCTCTGAAAGAGAGACAAATGCATTGAACCAGGAAGTTAATCAAACTAATATCACAGTTTAATATCAATTTGTAGTGTTCCTTAGATGTAGGGAAGCATGGCTTACCGGTTTGGGGAGAAGTTGACCCTGAAGACTTTTGAGATAATCATTCCTGGAAGTGAGGGACATGGATTAATGTGTGCATTCATGCAATACATTCTCATTTGTCGGAGAAGAATCATAGAAAAATAGAGCTGGAAGAGGCCTTCAAGGTCTTCTAGAACAACCTCCTACCCAAGACAGGAGTCCTTACACCATCCTGTACAAATGCTTGTCCAATCTTTTCTTGAAACCTCCAGTGATGGAGCACCCACAACTCTGGGAGGCGAGGGAATCCAAATTTTTCTTCCCACTCTCAATATTGGTCCTAATGTTACAAATGTATATTTTGAGCAAAGAATTGGCAAAATTCCTGTCTACATTAACATCTCACTGATCTTCAGGACTGATTTTTTTTCCATTTCATAATTTAAAAATGCACATTAGAGTAAGTACATAAAAGGAGGTGGGGGGACATACTTTGTGTCATGCGCTGAACAGAAGTTCCCTTTTTGTTGATTCTTGGTGTTCAGTTCCTTTTATGGAAGCCTAACACTGGATGGGAGCAGACCTCACCTCTGGGGGCATAGTATTCCAAAGAGCAGGAGCCACAGCAACAAAAGCTCTTCCTCTTGACCCTGCCAGTTAAAAATCCTTGGCTGATAGGATCTGAAGTATATCTCTTCTGCTGGATCTAGTAGGATAGATCATCCCAATTGGGATGAAGCAATTCATCAGATAACCTGGTCCCATGCCATGTAGGGCTTTAAAGATCAAAACCAACACCTTGAATTGCTCTCGGCAGCAAACTGGGAGCCAAACCAGCTTGCAGAATAAAGGTGTTATATGGGCCATTCTATGGGCCCCTAAAATCATCTGTGCTGCTGCATTCTGTACCAGCTGCAGCCTCCAGATGCTCTTCAAGAATCGCCCCATGTAGAGTGCATTGTAGTAGTCCAGCAAAGAGATTACAAGAGCATGAGTGACTGAGCATAGGGACTCCTGGTCCAGGAAAATGTGCAACTGGTGACAACCCAAAGTTGTGCAAAGGTCCTCCTAGCCATGACTGCCACCTGCTCTTCGAGCAGAAGTCATGAATCCAGGAGAACCCCCAGATTGTGCACTAGGTCTCTTTGGGGCAGTGAAACCCCATCCAGAGTTAGAAATGTTAATGTCCCAGAACCCCCAAACATCCAAAGCCACTCATCTTGCCAAGGTTCAACTGAAGTCTGTTGTCTCCCATCCCCATACAGCCTCTAAATAACAAGTCAGGGCCAAGATATCAACACTTGGATTACCAGGGATGGAGATATAAATCTTAGCATACCAAGCCCTGTGGCACACCAAAAAGTAGCGGCTGAGGACTGGACCTCTCTTTCCTTATTAACAGCGATTGGGACCAGCCTTGAAGAAAGGAGTCAAATGAGTGCAAAACTGTACTTCCCAACCCCAGTCCCTGTAGCTGACCCAAAAGGATATCATGGTTGATGGTATTGAAAGCCGCCAAGAGATCAAGGTCAGCCAGGATGGATGCACTATCCCCATCCTGCTCTCACCAGAGGTCATCAATAAGTGTGACCAGTGCTGTCTCTAACCCATAACCAGATAATCACTTTCCTCCAGGATCCTCTGTAGCTGCCATGCAACCACCTTCTCAACCACCTTCCCTAAATGGGCAGGTGGGAGACTGGACAATAATTGTCTAGACAGGTGGAGTCCAATGAAGGTTTTTTTTTAATAGGGGATGGAACAGGGCCTCTTTAAAAAGTCTGGAAATATCCCCTCTCACAGTGAGGAGTTTATTACTGCATGGACCCACCTGTTAGTCACCATCCTGACAGCTTTCACCAACCAGGAGGGATGTGGATCTAATTAACAAGTGGTCACACTGACAGCTTTGAGGACTATCCACTTCATCAGGGGCAATAGAATTAAATTGTTCCCAGATAACAGGGCAATACTCCTCCCTAGGCATCTCACACGGACCTGCCTCACACATGGCTTCCAACTGGGATTGAATTTGAGCAACTTTATCTGCCAGGTGTTCCACAAATTCCTTTTCATGGCCCTGTAGAAGTTCCCCCAAATCCTCCCGTCCAAGAAAGGATTGGGTGACTCTAAACAGGGCCAAAGGGCAACATTCTTATCTGCAGATGCAATAAGGGTGGAGAAATAATTACATTTTGCTGCCCTTATCACCATGAGGTAGACCTTGATAGCAGCTCTAACTCGTGTTTGGTCAAATTCTTCCCTTGTTTGCTGCCAGTGGTGCTCCAGACATCTCTTCACCCTCTTCAACACCTGTAACTCTTCTGTGAACCACGGAGAGTATCAGGTGCAGTGGGTAGAGAGAGGCTGCACAGGTGTGATCCTATCCAAAGCCTTGGCTGCCTTTGATTCCAGGACATAACCAGGGCTTCAGCAGGATTGTGCAGCAATACCCCTGGGACATCCCCCAGCTCCCTCTGAAATCCATCCAGGTTCATCAGTCATCGAGGGCAAACCAAATGAATAGGTCCATCCTCCCTGCAGAGGGGGATGGTGTAAGACAGTCCCAAAGACACCAGGGCGTGATCTGACCATGACAAGAGGAACAATGAAAATTCTCCCACCAGGTCATGTTGCCATTGCTCTGACAAAAAAAAATCATATCCAGGGTGTGGCCACTGTCTTGAGTAGGGCCCAAAATAATCTGGAATAGGCCCATGGCCTTCATGGAGGCCAAGAACTCCTGCGCTAATCCCGAGGACAAACCCAGGGACAGCAAATTGAAATCCGCCAGAACTATCAGCCTAGGGAGATCCTTCACTAACCCTGAGATGGCCTTGACCAGCTCAGCCAGGGAGGATGCTATACAGCAAGGAGTAACAGTCCCAACTGATCCTGTGAACTGAGGTTCAAGAACAGGGTCTCACAACCAGACACTTGTGGAGCAAGCCCCTGGAGGCAGAAAGAGATTCTCAGATGACTACTGCCATCCCACCTCCCCTGCCCTGGAGTGTCAGCTGGTTCCAAACCTTAAACACAGATGGACACATCTCTGAGAGGGCAACCCCACCCCCTCAGGAGCCAGCCAGGTCTCAGTAATGCACACCAGGTCAGCCTGCTCCTTCTCAATTATATCCTGAATCAAGGGAGTTTTATTATTGACTGATCTGGCATTCACCAGTAGCAGCCGGACTGCAGGACCACCAGGGCATGCTGTCCAGGTGCTGGGCATAAGAACGGAGGGCCGGAACACATGACCAATGCTGAACAATGGGGGCATCTTCCCCTGCAATGGCCTGCTCTCTGGCTCCCGTAGCAACCCATGCCCATCATCACCTGAATATGATCTCCTGCCTAAAAATCCCTAGGGTGATGGTCCCCTTCCCACCCCAACATTTCCCACTCCAAGCTATAGGCTCTGCCATCCCCCAACAATCACACACACCACCAACCTAGAGGAAGGGATGAAGAACAGGGGCTCCAACACTATAGTGTACACTCTTAGTGCCCTACAGGGCTTCTACCTCTTCCCTCCCTTCCCACATACAATGCCCACTCCTCCACACCAAGCCCTCTCTCCATTAGCTAGAGGAGGGCCATACTGACAGTCCCTTCACCCAGCTCTCACCTTGGGTGAAGGGCCCCACCCATAATTCATTTTGGGTCATAAGAATTATTTCAAGGAATAAAAAAAATCTTCAATAATTACACCTTGTTCCGGAAGCATAGGAGATCCTTGCTCTTAACTGAAGAGCATTCACAGAACACTCTTACCACAGAGCTGGAATTTTGACTCCTTTAAAAGGCTCACAGATATGACAACCTTATCTTTGAAAACTATTCTTGCGAAACTTCTTTTAAGCAGATGCTTTAAAACTTTCAGAGATATTCTTGGTTTCAACATATAAATGTTTTCTGGCTTTGATGATCTGCAGAAAAAAGAGAAACCACATATTTTTGAAATAGATGTCAGGGCAATTTATTCAATAAGTGAAATCGGCTGGAAAGCATAAGCATTAAAGAAGAATTAAGCAAAGCTGCTCTGTGCATAAATTCCCCCCATACAAAGAGGATCTTTAAGATCAATTAATGTTGGTTCAGCTACTTTGACAGCCAGTCTGACTAGACAACAGAAGACTGCAGAGCCAGATAAGCACAGTAAGCAGAAAAAGACAGGTGAGCAACAGTGTTCCTCTGAAGCCCAAGGTGGTGAGTCCCTTTTATATCTGTTAGTAGCCTTTGTGGTCCTGTCCTCCGGATTCCAACTGGTCCAGAGTTCAAGGCATGTGGTACCTCTTAACTGGCCATGATACACAGGGTACACTACCTATTTTCTGGACCTGAATATTAATTGTTTGATGACACTGAGGCCATCCAGGAACTGGTTCATTCTGATAAACTAAATAAAGAGAGCCAGTTTGGTGTCATGATGAAGGGGCTGGCCGAGAAGCTAGGAGACTGTGAGTTCTAGTCCCATCTTAGTCATGAAAAACCAGCTGGGTGACTTAGGGCCAGTCACTCTCTCTCAGCTGAACTCCCCTCACAGAATTGTTGGGAGAAAATAGAAGGAGAAAGGATTATTGGTATGTTCATCACCTTGAGTTGTGTATGAAAAAAAAAACAAGGGATAAAAATCTAAAAAAAAATATTGGATTCATCATCATCCATCAAGTCACTCATGTCCTTCCACATGGAGCTGAGGGTCATGCTAAGACTTTAAGATCTTTTACTTTTTCCATCTCTCTTACTTTTTGAGTAAACAAGATACAAAATTAAGGCATCTACACTTCTAAGCATCTACTAATGGTTAAGTCTCTTATTTTATCCCATTTCTTTATTTTTATTGTACCTATAATCCACTACCAAATAGTAATCAATACATAGTGCTCAATGTCATCATGGTACAAATTTATCCATACCCGGTTGGGCATCTTTCTGCTGTGGATTATGAGCTTTTGTGCACACCGTGCAAACAAACTTCCAATGTATGTAGTCCAGGATGTCTCTTGCTATGATAGGAAAGCTTTCTACAAACAGGACACAAAACCTTGCTATTGTAGGAGGAAGCTGCAACCGGCGATAATGGAAAGTCCCACCAAGGGTAGTAACTAATCAGTGAAAAGCTGCATAACTAGCCAAAGAAAGGAAATTATTTCTACCAAGTTCAGATAATTCCAAGGCTACAGACACTAATAGAAGAAAGAAATAGATTTATGGTACACAAAATTTTCAACCCTTTTTGTTTAGCAAGGAACAGGCTTGTTTACTCACCAAGATGCTGCTTGGTGTTTATCTCTGGAGACCCCCAGTGAATCTCAATCCTTGTATTTCCAGTTAGGATTGCATCAGTTAAATATAAAGAGACTACATGATCCAGCAACAGGCTTCCTGCTTTCAGCTGCTATTTACCAGGCATGATTGTCTGTTTTTTAATGTCAATTTTATGATGGCCATTCATTGTCTGTGTTGGAGATGTGGGAACAGTCTGTTCTCAGTCATTCCCAAATTTGTTATTTCCTCCTTCCAGGGATGGGATTCAGGTTTGTTTCCAGGTGAACTTTTAATCCTAAATGATGCAGTTAAGGCCATGTTATGTGTTCAGTTCACTTCCAGAGCAGGTAGTAAAGCCCTCTGATGGTTCCCTAAATGAACAACAACTGAATTTCCTAATGCTTCTGAATATGTTTACATTAACATCACCAAACACTCCTCTTCTGACCTGCTGGCACCCAGCCTAGACATTTTGGATGATGCATTTGTGCTAGTGAAGGCAGGTTTTCAATCTCTACCTCTGTAACTATTCCTCTCCCACCAAGTCTCTCTGAGAACCATCTTGGTAGTGTGATCCGTTCCTGAAGAAAATTGCTTATTCGTGCCATTTGAGAAATTCTCTGAGGATCATTTCTTGGCAGACTTTTGAAATTACCAATATTAATTGATTTTTCATTCCTTGGGCACTTTTAATTGCAAGATAATGTTAGATTTGTGGCTCAGTCTTCAGGTCTCACAGTGCTGTCTTGCCCTGCTTGGAAATGCAACCCGTTTCTTTTTCCTTTTCTTATCCCCCCCACTTTTTCTCCTCCCCAGAAAAGACATTTACAACTGGAAAGATTGCTGCTTGTTTCAGACTTTTCAAGCACTAATTAACTTTATTTGATTTGAGTACATGAACATGTACAGTGCAGTAATGTTGGCCTGTTTTCTGAAACATCTGAATTATTATTATATGGACCCCATCTATCAAGAGAGATCTTTTCAATCTATCTAATATTCTCTAGCCACACGTCCCCAAGTTAGAATAAAATACATATTTTCCTTTTTAAAAATGTATATACCTCTGAATTTTAAGAAGGCATTTGAAGTTAGAGTTACTTTCTAGGGCCTGAATCTGGTGAATAAAATAGATTTATCCATTGCTGATTTAATGGTCATTTTAGTAACTCTTTTGTGAGCAAAAATATTTGATGGTTCCATAATGGACCAGAGATAAGTAGATTCAGGTATTCATTTTATTTATTTGCTTTCTTACTAACACACTTTAGCTGCTTTCACATATTCTATTAAGCTATCCTGCAGTTTACAGTATTTGGTTAAGGTTTAGTGCAAATCCATCCAAGTTTACAATGTACCACTATTAGAAACATTGTCTGATAGCATGTGTGACCAGGCATGATATTTTTGACTGATTACGTTCATCATCTCGTACTGTAATAACGTACTTATTTACAGTGATGCCAAACAGAAATGGCTGGCATTGCAAAGAGGAAAAGCAAATTTTCCATGTCCAGACCTCCAGGTCATTGTAACTTTGACACTTCCCGCTTTTTGCAGAATCTGTCTTCTTCTTCAGCTTAAGAAGGAGACTGGCTTTGTAGTTGGGTTTGCATAGAGTGGATCCTGCTGTGCTCTTTAATCTGCTCTTCCAATCAACTGATGAGAACTCCCTCCAGCATCTTTGATGATTTTTCTTTTAAATTCCTTATGTGAAAATATCACTAGAAATGGAATATTAATAAAGTTTGTATTCCTTCCCAATGTGATAGCAATCCTTAAGCAGAGAGGGATGTATGTATATGTATGCTAGAGGGGATACATGTAGGGAGGATTATCTCTTCAATAGTGAGATGGGCAGTGTATAAATGTGATTGATAGATAAATAAGTCAATAAGTTCAGACATCGGCTTTCTGAGACGGTCTTTCTGAATACGTATATTTTCAGTGTTTGGAGAGCTTTCCTATATTTCTAAGAGTGGCTGAGTGTTCTGGATATCAAAAGAAATATTTGACTACCTTAATCATGAAAATACAGCTTTTCTGAAATTGATTTTACCGTCTACTTTGCCAGTGTGGAAATCCTTTTTCTTTCACCATTGAGATTTGGTTCCATGATATAAAAGAGGCAGCCATCTGGTCAAATTGTGGAACGGAGTACCATACTAAATAGCAGGCTCATCTTTGGCTGTCCTGTTATTATAAGAAGACTTTCAGGCAAAACTCGAAGTCCTTTTATGGCAACATGATTGTGAGCCACCGAGAGTTGTTTTTAAAGTTGGCAGCATATAAATTTAATAAATAAATAAATGTGATGTGGACCTGGAGATATGGACTCATTCAGTCTACCCTAGGGAAACATATTTGAGGAAAATATTGCAAGGAGGCTCAGTTACCAGCACACCTTAGACCTTGATTGCTTGAGAAGAAGCCCCTTGGTCCTCACAAGCCCTAGGCAGCCCACTTTTCAAAGATATTGCCACTATTGTAAAAATAGGACTGCAAAGAATCCATGCTTGAAAATAGGAAAGTTGTTGCCGGTTGCTGTAGTCAAGATTAAACCAGCTGGACCTGTGTTCTTGTCTGTGCAGAAATCTTCTTCTCTCCTCCTCCTCCTCCTTTGGCTGGAAAGCAACCCAGAAACCCCAAAGTGTGGACTAAGGAGGGAAAAAGCAGTGTCTAAATGTTGTAATGTTGCCAAGAAAACTATATGGACATGTCCATGAAAGCATAAGCTTGAGTCAAGAAGGTTTCAGCATATTTTTAATGTGAAGATATATAGTGTCACAACAAAGTAAAAACAGGAAATGCTGAAACAGGAAAGTAGAATAGGCAAGATAAAAATAGGGAGCTGCAATATTTTGTGAAATTTTGTCATGGCTGGTATGGTAGTCTAAGTTGTTAAAAAGCACTGAATGTAACTGCATTGGATCCAAGAGGGCTTCAGAACTGTAGGTGGTGTTTTTCAATCTTGTTAACTTTAAGTTGTGTGGGCTTCAATTCCCAGAATTCCCCAGGCCACACATCTTCAAGTCACCATGGTTAAAAAAAAAACTGCTTTAAGGAATGTGCAACTCCTTCAAAAAAACTGTATGCAGCTCCCAGCATTCAGATTGTATACCCTCAGCAACCCAAGATAACGCAATGTGAAATAGATGGCTGAATAACTGTTGTAATGTAAAATGTAGGGTAAAAGTTTCCCCTGCCAGTCATGTCCAACTCTAGGGGGCAGTGCTCATCTCCAATTCACAGCCAAGGGAACCAGTACTGTCCAAAGATGCTTCTGTGGTCATATGGGCAGCATGACTGTACGCCAAGGCACACAGAACACTGTTACTTTTCCCACTGAATTAGGCAGTACCAATTTATCTACTTGCATTTTTACATGCTTTCGAACTAAGTTGGAAAGAGCTAGACTAAGCTATGGGACCTCACCCTGTTAGGCGGCGCTTGGGCTGCTGACCTTCCAGCCAACAAGCCCAGCATTTTAACAGCTTGACCACCGCACCTATGGCTAGCTGGAAGGCTGAATTAAGGAAAGCCTTCAAGCTTTCCAAGCTTGCTACTGCTGACGTAAATGGTCAGGCAAACTTTTCACAAATAATAATCTTAGTGTTATGATGACTGAATCTCAAAAGTCTTGGTCCATAGCCTATTCCATAATAGTGCAAGTTAGGGAGATTTCATTACAATATGGAGCAGGATTAGCAGAAACTAGTAACATGGAATACTCCTAGGAGTCATCACCTCTTCCCAATCCCTTTGTGCCGCCCACAGTAAACACTCCTTGTTCACTGTATATCTTCTAGCTACACCTGTATTGCAGAGCAAAAGGTAAGGAAATGATGGGAGAGCACTTCTGCCACATGGGCGATGGCTGACACTCACAGTGGAGTGCCTTTACTTCAAGGATGAGCAGAAAATGAAAAAAGATCTCCATGTGTGTTTGTATGTGTGTTGTTAAGGTTCCCCCATAAAAATGCTTTTTGAATTGATAGGAAATTGTTTTGGGGAATGATATTGCTTTAATATCATCCTTCACATTTTTCTGTGGTTTTTGCAAAGCTTCACAAGCGCTCATGAGTGGCATCCGACCTATGGAAATGTGTAATTTCTAGAACATATTGAAGCCAAATAAGCACTTTTAAAAAGGCAGAAATCAAGCAAGTGGTATTGGAGAGGAAGAACGCATCTTATATCAGAGATGTTCATCAACAAGTGCACTTGACAATCCCCATCTGGGGATTTCTGATGGGATTTCTGATGGGATTTCTGATGGGAGCAGAAAGCAGATTCTTCTACAGACCTTTTCCTTATGACTTACTCCCTAGTGAGTGTATAGTACTGCAGACTGATAGCGCAAAACTACCTTGTTGATTCAAAGTTAAACCCTAGGGAGCTTAGTACATAATTCAATATCTGCCTGCAGATTGCTTGTGATGAAAAGTATTCCCCATCATTGCACACAGTAGAAAAAGCAACTGGGTACTTACTGGAAGTAGAGGATTTCAGCTCCAATTAGACCTGGCTACAAGAGCAAAGGATAGTGGGAGTTGTAGTCCAAATTCAAATTACCTATTCTTGCAACAGAGATCTGTGAAAATTTCAGAGAATGGTGCAGTGTTTAAAACTCAAGGGGCTGGCTAATATTTTTTCATCCTACAACGAACAGCACTACCTGAAGCTAAAATCAAGATTGTGGCATCACTTGAAGGATATACAGTATTCTGGAATTAATTGTATTGGGAGTTGCATCTTCTTTTCTCCCTGGCAACGGGATGGTCCACTCAAGGGCAAGGATCTGGAAACCCAGGTGCACAATGTAGCATACACAATTCTGTTTGTCACCCCTTAATTGATATGTCCAAGCTTTAACAGATTTTATAATGGGATTCTTTTACACTGCTGATAAATATGAGGTATGTAGAAAAATTTGCAAATCTCAGGAAAAAAACATCTTCATTCATTCACATCCGTACAAGTAGTTGCATTTTGGAGTGCTTTTTTAAGTTTGTATTTAAACAGATGGAAATAATATGTGAGTTTATAGAAAGATGAAGATGGACCCTGACCAGCTCTTATGAAATTCATCATAAATGTATGCCTGGCAGCCATGCTGTTGTGTTACTGTTGTTGCTGTTTTTAAATGGTAATAAGAAAAGTCATGGCTTTAAAGGCTGACTTTCTTCTGAGCTTGTCGACCAAGAAGCTCTGTGAATTTGGCAAGTGATGGGCAGATGAAGAGACTGTTTCTAATGGAAATAATCCCAAATCCTTTGGTTCTGAACTTAGTGATTCTCTGCCTTCCCTTGAATTCCCAACTTGTTTGTAAGAATGGCCACCATATTTTTGCTCTCCTGTGTGGACTCAGAGCCTGACACTCCAGCTTGTCAGGATGTCACCTTGACAAATATTCTCTGCTCTGAATCCTGAAAGCTGTATTATCTGATCTTCGAGGCAAAGAGAGCATGACCTGCAGCAATGGGACTGAAATGCAGGTGATGAAACCATATTTCATTCCTGCCTAGGACTTTCTAAGCGTATCAGTTACATGTTAAAGCCATTGGTCAGGGGAGATGTATGATTTTGTCATCTGTACAATACATTTCCATGCCCTCTAAGCAGGAGGGGGGGTTGATCTCATTTAAATCTTCATTCATCCTAAACAAAGGCTCTCTCTTATTGATTGTCAACATCATCATCAGAGCTTGTTCTCACTTCTGTTGGGTGTACATTTCACACAGCTGATACCTGTTCCAGTTTGGATTTATTTTTTGCTGAAAAAGAAACTCTCCTGAATATCTTAGGCACTATAAGATTTGTACAAAATTACCATTATCTTTAGATTACTGAGTACCCAAGCAGTGCAGAATTTTTCTGGGGGAAAATCTACCCTCTGGACCTGAGATACTAGAAGCTAGTGACTAATGTTGGATAAAGACCTAATGGATATCCTTACAAACTCTAGAAAAGTTTGTGAGGTTCATACATGCTTGAGTATTTGGCACATTTTAAATAGAAGCCATTATAGTTTCAAAGCTTGGCAGTGAATCGCAACAAAGTTTAAAAAACAGGCATCTGGACTGGATTTTTCTCAAGTAGAAGACGTTTCACCTTTTATCCA
>JANHZU010005277.1:76653-98806 GCA_032468055.1 Acrochordus granulatus | reverse complement strand
TCCAGTCCAGATGCCTGTTTTTTAAACTTTGTTGCGATGCAATTACCCTGGACGAGTGAGAGTCTTCACAGACATTCCCATGAAGACTTTTTCATAATAGCAAATGCTTGATAAGGTGAAAAGTGCTGGGTATGTCATCCATCTCCACCACATTGTTTCTTTAATAGCGCAACATAGAGTAGGGATTACTTGGTGGCCTCCTTTCCATCTCTATTCTGCTGCCTTTCAATACCTAAAAAAGTTAAGGATGGAGTAACCAAAGGCCACTTGCTTTGAGACTGTCCAGGCTCAGGAAAGATGTCTGTATTTTTGATATATTGGTTGTTGATAGTGTGAGCTGGTTTTATCTCTGTTGCTGTGTATGCTATTTATTGTTTGCTCCCATGCATTTGAGATGAGAGGCCAGAAGAATCAAATTCATAATTAAATCATAAATAAAATAGAAAATTAGGCAATGTACATTCTTGCCAGTTGTTCATGTCTCTCTCTTCCCCTTCTGCCTGCCTTTTAACTCCTTTTTTGCCGGTTAATATTTTTTTACATTGGCTGAAATAAAAACTATATTTTTGCTATTTGAACTGAGGGTCATATTCTTACTCTGACCTGGTTTCAGGGATTGACTGAGAGAGAGCTGGGTAGAAATTATACTGGAAATTACTCACAGTAATTTTCCAACAAAAAGAAGCAAACCATATTATACTCAGTTGTACTTTTAAAACCATG
Organism: Acrochordus granulatus; assembly: GCA_032468055.1. NCBI lineage: Eukaryota > Metazoa > Chordata > Lepidosauria > Squamata > Acrochordidae > Acrochordus > Acrochordus granulatus. The sequence goes on along the minus strand of JANHZU010005277.1, from coordinate 98,083 downwards.
TTGCATCTAAAATTGTTTTAATGTACGTCAGATTATGATAATTTCCCTACTAGCTATTTTCATAATTTTCTAGAGTCAGCCAACCATTGTTTAGCAAAAAAAAAAAACACCCCATCACCTTAATAAAAACAGGCTTTAGATTTCCCAGTGATTTTATTCCAGGAAAAGATTAGTTAGTCAAAGGAATAAAAGGATAGATTTAGCTAGAGTGTCTCTGTGGAAGTTTCTGGGTAAAGTAGGAAAGTTTTAATTAGGCAGCACCATCCAAAACAGCACAGGAGGGTTGACAGTAGCATAAGGTTTCATCTAAAATAATTAACAAAATAAATTTTGTTTTCTTGAAGTCCTATTACAACAGTATTTGAAAATACAAGTAGTCCTCATTTAGTTACCACAATTGGGACCAGCAATTTGGTCATTAAGCAAACTGGATGCTAAGTGAAAGTGTGACTGTGCTTATGATCTTACTTCAACTTTCCTTTGCTTTACAAAGTCATAAATTTGAGGACCGGTTACAGGTCACTTTTATATCAGCATCACAACTGGTACAATACTCTCATCAGCTGCTATTTTATAGGACTTAAGGGAATGGTAGAGAACAAGGGCATAGAATCTGTATGAACTCTGTAGTGATATATTACAAAGATAAGTGGGATCCCTTGCACTAATTCAAGATTGTGTAACGATAGGTGGGTAATAAAATGATCCTTACATATGGCATTTGAATGCTTGAAGGGCTTCCAAGACATAATCAAATCATATGATTTTGTCTTTTGGATATATATGCACACATATTATAAAGACATTATTAAGAGGAAAATGGTCGTTTGGTTTCCATTTGGGAAAATTGCCTCTGCCATTAGGTAAGTGTTTAGTTAAGAGTTGGGCTTTTCCTGACTCGCCATAATTGGATGTCTTACTCACACAGCAGCTTCTGTGCTCTGACTGGTGTCTGATGGGAACAGCCCTCTGCAACTATCTAGTTACTCACATCTCATGAATCTTCAAAATCAGTAGATTTGTCCTGCATGGATTTATCCATCCCTTTTCAAAATCATCTAGATTAGTGACCATTGCTAGGTCTTGTGGTAATGAACTCCACAGGCTGTTGTCCATTCTGTGAAGGAGGGTTTCCGCTGTTCTCTTTCCAGTGAATGGTCCCAATCCTAATTTTATGAGAGATGGAGAGGTCCACTTCATCCAAGCCATGTGTTTTATTGTATTGTATTGTACTATATTTTATTGTGTTTTATTGCATTGTATTGTACTATATTTTATTTTTATTTTATTTTATTCCCGCCTTTATTATTTTTATAATCTACTCAAGGTGGCAAACATATCTAACACCCCTTCCTTCTCCCATGTGAGTTGGGTTGGGCTGAAAAAGAGTGGCTGGCCCAAAGTCACCCAGCTGGCTTTCATGTCTAAGGCAGAGTGAGAACTCACAGTCTCCTAGTTTCTGGGCCAGCACCTTCACCACTGTATGATTTTATACACTTCTCTCACATCTCTTCCACACAGACTTCCAGTAGATACTTTTTTTCCACGCTAGGCAAATTCTAGTTCCTTCTTGTAGGGAAAATACTTAAAGCTCAGAATCATTTTGTTTCTGCTTTTTGACAGTCCTGTTATGCCTTCTTTTAAGTGTGGTAAGTGAGTGAAACTGCATACAGTATTCCAGTATATTCCAACGTTTGCCTTTTTAATTTTCAGTCCTTTCCTGAATTATCCCTAGCATGAAATGTGCCTTTGTACAGTTGCTGCACACTGAGCCAACATCTTCATGGCTGAGTCTCTTCTCACAGTTGTGCAACGATGGCATGGATTTACCAGCTATACAACATACAATATAGAAAGGCACTTCAACTAATGATATGTAGATGTGGGGGTCTGGAAAGAGAAATATTAATCTGCAGTGCAGATTATGGTGTTGGTGAGGGAAAGAATTGCTTGAAACAAAATTATCTCATAAGTTTTGCACAACGTCAAAATAAGACAAATGCTTTGGTATGTGGATAAAGGGACAAAGTACAATGACAATTATGAAAATGGCTGGGTATTGGAATCTGTCATTTTATGCACAGCTAGGAATAGAAGACCTGATTCCTATTCCTATTTTATTAAAACTTTCATACTGCATAGGTAATCTAAAGTTCCATGTGCACATCATTAATAATACTTTTTTTTTCAAAAAAAGAAATATCCATCCTCTGACTGCAACAGATAGCAGAATGGCCACATCAGAGATCAAGGAAGGTTAACCACAGGGTTTCTCTTCAGTATTAAGTAATTACAGTGCAACAGGATTAACTCTTTGAGCTAGCTTTATTCCCCAGCCTTTACTTCTTGACACTGTTGCCTCATCAGATAATTGGGCTACTGTTTTTAGAGCACTTTGGCACTACATTTCTGATGACTGCATTATGGTAGGTGTTATGATTATGAGAGACGGCAGTGCTCATCAAGGAAAAACTGGGAGGCAGTTTGGAGATCAGCTCTCCCTTAGACTTTCAGGTTGACTGCCCAGCTGGGCCGAGCATTGGAGGAAGCAGCTTGAAGGTAAGCAAAACCAAATGAAGGTAAAATTCAGCAAAAAAACCCGATCAGGACCTATTACAGACTTACCTATATTGAAAGAAGAACATGCTCTGGCATTACACCAGCAGCAATAGTTAAGAAAATATAGTTGCACTTATTTTTTTCTTATAAAAAGGCATTTCTGAAGGTGTTTCCACATTTTTGGTTATGACTGCCTTGAATCTTCCCTCCTTCTTTCACAACACACATGTATGTTTGTGTACATATATTTATACACACACGCACACATATATACACACTTGCCAGCTTGGTGCAGTGGCAGAATATGAGTTCTAGTTCCATGCTAGGCACAAAACCAACTGGGCCAGTCACTCTCTCTCTCTCAGCCCTGTGAAAGACACCCACAGTGGAACAGCACAGTCTAACTACCATTCAATAATGTGCCTCCCAACAATATGGAAAGTCCTATCAAGCATCATCGCCATCAAGCTACAGAACCATATGGTCCAGTATATGAGCACAGCTTTAGGATTGGGAACAACACCAGAGACTCACAATACCAATTGCTCATAGATACAGTAGTTACCCAAGACCCAAGTTCTAGACAGGCCAATATGAGCACAGCCTAGACTGACTACAGGAAAGCTTATGAATCAATGCCATACATATGGATCTGTAAATGCCTGGTGCTATACAACATCAATAGGACACAAAGGATGTTCCTCAAAAATTCAATGGGCCTGTGGAAGACAACATTGGAAGACAATTCAAGATAGCTCGCATAAACGACCATAAGTGCCACATATACCAAGGAGATGCACTCTCCCCATTGCTGTTCTGCATAGATTTGAATCCTTCAGCAGATAATCAAAAGAACTGGATACAAATATAAGTTCAAGAGGGGAACTACCATCAGCCACTTCCTCTACAGTGAAAGCTAAGAGTGAATGAGACATTGATTTGCTGATCCCCCTGACACAGATCTGCCATGAGAAGATCTCATGGCAGATCTTCTCATCTTTTAGTCTATTCTTGGGATAGACTAAAAGATAGCATTAAGGCATTGATCATAGCTGCACAAAAACAGTCACTAAGCACCAGATCCATAGAAGCAGGAGTCTACTACACTAGACAAGAGCCAAGGTAGAAACTGTGCAGAGAGCCCTAGACACAATCTAAGATTTAGGAACATGGTGTAAGATGCAGGCAGGAACAGCATACACTGAATGACACAACCACATAACTGGCATTGTACAGGACTGTTTGCATAATGTATGGGCTAGACCCTCCTAAGTCCAAATGGGAGATTCTACAAAAGGTCATGGAAAATAACAGGGTTAAGATTCTGTGAGACTTCCAGATTCAGAGAGACAGGCAGGTACTGGCCAATTAACCATACATCATGGTAGTAGACAAGAACCAGAAGATAGTGGTGGTGATAGCCAAGTGACAGCAACATCAGGAAGAAGGAGTATGAGTTGCTGGAGAAGTACCAGGGCCTAAAGAAGGAGCTGGAGAGGATGTGGAAAGTAAAGGCCAAAGAGGTCCCAGTGGTGGTAGGAATACCCAGAGCTGTGACTCCTAAGCTGGGAAAGTGGCTCCAACAGATCCCGGGAACAATGTCAGAGCTCCCTGTCCTGAAGAGTACACTGCTAGGAACAGCTAAGATACTGAGCCAAATCCTCAAACTCCCAGGCTTAGGTAGAGGATGCAAGACTGAGGAAGATACATAAAACCCATAGGGGTGATAAGGGATTGATTTATTATACATACTTATATACACATATAGACATATGCACTTGTGTGTATTTGAATCACTGTACCGATGATCAGCTGCAACCTCCATGTGGAGATTAAGTATCAGAACCTGGAAGCCCCAGAGCTTGATGGACTAGATGATCCAGGAACCAGGGGAACTTCCAGAGACAGTGAAGACTCAGTATCAGGTGGCACTGGCATTAGGAGAGGGCAAATTTTAAATCTATTAAAATGCAGGCCACTGCATCAAGGATTTGCTTCTTAACAATGCTGGCTGGTACTCTGAGGAACTGATTTGTTAGAGGTACACTAGTTCCCTGAAGGTTGAGAGGTTACAAGCTGGCAACATGAGTCTGGAAGTACTTCCTGGGGGGCAGGGGGGCGCTTATGGTAATATTGATATTTGTTTAAATGTATAAATGGACAGATTAAGGGATAGGTAGAAAGGCACAACTCTACTGTACAACCAAAGACTGTTGCTTCCCCAACAGATTTTCTAAAGGAACAGCAGCAGCTGCCTGAAGCAATTCCAGTCCACCTTCAAAGCTGCGGTTTCATTACACATGAAGACTTGATTCCCCTACTGCTTAAACTACTTATTTTAACCATAATTATTTTAATCAGTTAGAATTAGCTGAGTTTGCACACATAAGCTACTTCAAAGTAAGATTTGTTTGGTTTTGGCTTAGTGTGGTTTATAAACTCAGCCACTGTGCACCTTAAAACATGACTTAGCCAGATGTGTGGGTCTAGCCAGTGGTGGCCTATTGATAAATAAACCATGATTAAACCATATCTGATTGTACTGTGTTATCAAGTCCATGACATACTGAGTTCTAACTTGGTGTAATAATTGGTGTACACAGGTCATAATTTGATGACATCATCTCTAGCTAAGGAAGATGAAAGGTAGGGAAAGAAAGACGTGCCTCTCTTAAACATTTACTTTCCCTTTTCTTGTCTATATAAGCTATCATCTGAAAGCTGTGTTATTATCAGCTTTGCTCCAATAACAACCCAAAATTTCCTCGTAGAAAGGACGTCTGAAGCTAGATGCAGTCATACAAGTTTTAATGTCAGAAGCAGCCCTCCTTTTACAATCACAGAATAGCAAAATCAGAAATAAACCAAAAGAATTAATTTATTCCTGCTCCAGCTCTTATGATCCATCTCCCTAAACTGCTTATTGCTCTGCCTCTTGTAAGTTTCACATGTCTTATTACCAGATTCCTGCTTTAATCAATCAGATCTGCAATCAAATCAGCTATTTAATAGCAAAAATAAGCAATGGTTAAGCGGTGAAGAAGCCTCCTCCTTCTAAGCAAACTTAGGATCCCCTAGGATGCTCTAGGTTAAAAAGGAGTACAGCAACAGACTGTGCTTCCAGTGGCAAATTGTACATGCATCCAAATACCATGTGGAATAAGAATACTATGTAGGATGGTGGAAATGGATAAAGATTGCTGAGCAAAGTAAAGAATCCATCATTTTAATTGCATTTGATCGGTCTTGTCTGTTTATCTTCTTCTGTACTAATTTACACTGACCTTGAGCAGGCACCTTCCTTCCTAGCACAATATAAGTAAGACACGATGCCTCCACAGCGAGAAAGTTATGTCATCATCTCTGAATATCTTTAGACAGTCTCTTTTCTGTCCAGAGAAGAACAGTAAGGATGATCAGGGGACGTCAAAATGGATCTGTTTTATTTCGGAAAAAAGACAACTAACGGAGGATATAAGTGGGGCTCAGTGACTAAGCAGTTAAAGTGCTGGGCTTGTCTGCCAGAACGTCAGGAGCTTGGCAGTTTGAGACCCAAGCACCACCACATAACTGGGCGAGCTCCCATTGTCTGCCTAGCTCCTGCCGACCTAGCAGTTTGAAAGCATGTAAAAATGCAAATAGATAAATAGGTACCACCTTTGGTGGGAAGGTAACGGCATTCCATGCACCTTGGTATACAGTCATGCTGGCCACATGATCACAGAAGCATCTTCAGACAAACACTGACTCCCTCAGCTGTGACTCAGAGATGAGCATCGGCTCCTAGAGTCGGCCATGACCATTTAAAGGAGGATATAATCATGCTCTCCAAGACTTTACAGAATACTACACAGAAGTAGATCAAATCTTGATCATTCTAAAGTACAGAACATGGAATGACAGCTTTAAATTACAGAAAGGCAAATTTTGGCTGCATTCTAGGAAAGAAATCCTAATTAAAAGAGCATTGTACAAGTGGAGTCAGTTCCCAAAGAAGGTGGTGGATTCCCCTTCTCAAGATGAAGTCAAGCAAAGTCTGATAGCCCTCTGTTAAAAATGCTACAATAAGAGTTCCTGCACAGAACAGGAGTTAGACATGATGCTTTAAATGATGCCTTCCAATATTTTGATTATCTGATTCTAATTTATAGTTTAAGCTGGATATATTATTACGCATTGATTTTTACCCTGCCTCTTCAAGTGTATTCAGTAAGGTTACAAAGCATGGAATAAGTCTGCGAGTGCCAGAGTACACAAAATAATGTCTAAGCTACCCATGCCTATAAGCTGACAACCTTCTTCAAAGAAAAATGAAAGCAATTTAGAATGATTCAGAACAATATCAGTGGTAATTTAAACCTGAGTAAAGATTCTGTATTGAGATAGATGGTTGAAAGAGAATTCCCTCCACTGCTGAATATACTTTTCAGTGAATTTGTTGACCAAGGAATTCAAGTGGAATTACAATGGGATTTCTTCCAGATCACTGAAGGTAGAAACTTTTAGCATGAAAATCATCCATCTCAATGTTTTGATCCATCAGGACTTACATTTACTATTTATTGGGCTCCTTCCTAGGCTGACAGATACTCATTGACACGTTCTACTCTTCCTCTTGGCATGTTGTCAATACAGATAAGAGATAATCTGTTAGGAGGACTTTGTGTGACACTTGCTTTGATAGAGGGGACCGAGCTAGGTCATTTTCATCTTCCAGCTCTGACATTTAGTCAACGGATGAGTTTTGACTTATGGGGTGATTAAAAACCTAGACTAAGGAGAAGGGTGTTATTGCTGTTGACTTCTATACCAGTGGCACAGAGGACAGACAAATAGTTCTGATTTTAAAACCACTTCACTTGGGCAATTCAGGAAATCAAGCCAAACACCCAGGGAATGCTTTAGAACCTCATTTGCAGAATTGAAATGTTAATGTAAATATTTTAAGGTGGCTCCTTAAAGCTTTTAACCTCAGATAGCTTTGTGGTATGCTGCTTTGTTTGATTGATTTCCTGTTTTAATGGTTCCAAGTAGTTTGGGTTTTAATTACAGGACTGATTTAGGCTTGATGTTCAAAAGCAAATCTTAATGAAAAGGACTCAATGGGAGGAGGCGATGCCAGCAGCTGCAGAGATCCTTTTTGCTCAGGGATGCCAGCAAGACTGCTAAGCTTGGCTCACTGGTTGGTGAGGATGCTGAAGAAAAAGCATTAAGGCATTTTCCCCATCCTCTTCTTGAGAATTAGAGATTCAGAATTGGACTGAATCCCTTCATTTTAGAGGGGCAGGTACTTATATAGTGATTGCCTCACTTTACAACTGTTCACAATTACAATGCTGATGAAGAAATAACTTTATGATCAATTCTCACATTTATGATTTTCACAGATCTGTAAAGCAAAAGAAAAATGAAATAAGATTGTTAGTATAATTGCAGTTTCACTTAATAATCACTTCACTTAATGATCACTTAATGACCAAGTTGCCAGTCTCAATTGTGGTCACTAAACAAGGTTGCTAAACAGGGTCATTCAAGGGCTTAGGATGATAATCAGCTTGTGTGGAATAGGGAGTAGGGATAGGCAATTGTGGCATCGACAGTTTTTTTAGTTTTCTCTTTTTCCAATCATAACTTTGGTTAATCCCATACCCACATCCATTTTTTTCCCAAAAGCCCAAGTGACCATTGAAATACATACTCTGATGCATTTCTCAGAAATAAGCACATTTTGAAACTTCATATCAAATCATGCACCCTTTTGTATGTGATTGACACAGATCTGGCCATTCTCATGCATATTTGCCTGCAGATAGGCACCTTGTTTTTTTTAATAGGAAAATATTGTATTGTGATATTCAGAAAAGTGCTTCTATCTGAAGAGAACAAGATTTTCAGTTTGCGAGCTAGGAAAAGTTTGCATTAACGAGTGAAAAAAGAGGACAAAATGAAGCATACGCTAGAATTTAGTGGTTTCTATCCTCTTAACTGACTAAAACTGCACTATGAACATATCTGAAGGGTGCTAGGTTGGAGAAGCCTGATGTAAGAAAAACAGCATAGGACTGGTGTGGGGAAAAGCCTCACTTTGCACAAGATGGCTAGTGGTTTAAAATGGCAGCTCAGCCACATCAGTGATCCTGCTTTTCAGTTAGACCTAACCTCCTTGCATTTTGTACTGACACACTCTCACACTAGGTACCATCTGCAGTTGATGATAGGCAAGTGGACAAGATTAGCTCTTAAAATTCCCCCTTACTTTAAACTGGAATTGAAGCTAGGCAACCTGGGGCTGTGATATTTGGTCTAAAATCCCCCTACAAGGGTCAGTTCAGATTTCTGGCAGGATTGCTTCTTCCTTTCTTCAGTCTCCTGAAGCATGGGAAAGGAAGGATAGGGTTAGGTTATAGGGATAACGTTGAGAGAGAATAATATTGCATCACAGAGACACATATGCTCCATTGGTTTCAGCCTCATCTACTAATTAGTATTCAGCCCCATCAAGGGAGATGAGTCTTTCAGCCGAAGAGGAAACTGCCCACCTCTGCCTTCAACCCACAGCCACTGTGGGTTGAAGGCAGAGGTCTAGTTTAGCACTTCAGGTATTCAAGACAGAGCCTCTGTCTAGCCCTTCAGGTATCCCAGAAACATTTGGTGAAGGCAAAGGAATAGTGAGGCTTTTCTGCTCCTAACATTTTCTTGGTTCTCTGAAGCAACAGCTCACAGGATAGGGAGGGAAAACGCTGAGGACCAACAATCTTCTTGCTTTAATTCCTTCTTCCTGATCATTCTGGGGAGAATATGGTGCGGTGGCGCAGCGGATTAGTGCCGCCAGTTATGTCGTCCAGAAATGGCCGGCACTCTGGCAGGTTCAATCCGCAAGCTCCGCATGATGGGGTGAGCTCCTGTCACTTGCTTCAGCTCCTGCTTACCCAGCAGTTCGAAAGCACGTCAAAATGCAAGTAGATTAATGGGGACCTCCTTCAGAGGGAAAAATTGCTGGTTGGCAAATCGATGGAGGAGTGACTCGGCATGACGGAACACCAAAGTCGGTGTGAAAAACTCGCCCGTCCCAGGGGCGGAGCAGGAGTCTTGGAGGACGCCCCGGATATGAATATCGCCAGCCAGCCGAGGGAGGCAGGGTAAAAGAAAAAAGAAAAAATGTATAATCACTAACCTGTGTAAGCTACCAAGAGTCTTCGGAAATTGGCGGCATAGAAATATGATTAATAAATAAATAAAACAAAATAAAATATGGGCAGAACATCATGCTGCAAGTTTAAGGTCATTGAAAGCTTTCTATTCTCATCAGTGCTGTTGGGAAGTACCTAATAACTCTTAATCCCCACAGAGCAATAACAGTTTGTTGGCAGGAGGTGAATATATGACAGTTAACAAAGAGGGAAATTGTTCAGCAAAATTGTTATGATTATATTTTTATCCTGCCTTTTTAAATTTATAACTAAAGGCAGCAAACATACCTAATATTCCTGCCTCCTATTTTTCACACAAAAACAAAGTGGATTGAAATGAGAGAGAGCGACTGGCCCAGAGTCACCCAGTTGGATTTTGTGCCTAAGGGAAGGCTAGAACTCACAGTCTCCCAGTTCCTCAGCCAGCACCTTCACTGCTACACCAAACTAGCTCTCGCAATGAATTACATACCAATAAATGGAAGGACTGGGAGCTTTGTTCTGGCCTCAGGGAAAGTCCCAGCTGTGAGCTTTCCAAGTAAGATCTGCAATGCTGGGCTTTCTCTCCTCTCTGTCAAAGACCCTCTTCATCCCACCGTGAGCAGAACAGGCTGTTCTGCAGTTGGGAGAAAAGGTAGGTAGCAAGAAGAAAGCTTGGCTATGAAAATAAAGGGTTGAGCTTTATCTTACCATGGTAATAAAACAGGACAGAAGCAAGACAGATTCCAAAAACAGACAAGTTGGCTGTTTCTAAAACGTGAAAGACATATTCCTGAGAAAACTCTATTAAGAATTTCAAAGGTGAGAACCTTTCATCCAGCTGACTCTGGAGAGTAGCTTCCCAATAAAGGATGGATAAATAAAGGCATTTGCCCTTAGCTATCCTGGCATGAGAAGGACATCTTATGAATACTTAGCAGATTAATGAGACAGAGGGCTCATAAATATGTCAGGAAAAAATGAACACTGGGCTGGCAGTGAAATAGATGCCTCATTGGGATGCAAGCTTGTATTCATAAGGGCAGGTGTTGTGCAGGAGGCTGCCCTGATGGTGTAGGAATGGTGCGGGTGGGTGGGATACCTTGCTGGCTGGAGTGCCCTTGAAGTTTAGGTCAAGAAAAGAGGTTGAGTCCTTGTTCAAATTCAGGAGATTGGCATCTGATGGGTAACAAGAGAAGCTCAAGCCCAGCTGTTAAAGGAATAAACTGGCCTTCTCAGGACAGAAAAGTCCAGGATTGGCCCTACCATGAGGCAAAATGAGAACTAGATGTGCTGTGAGGTACAATATTGGACTAAGATTAGAGAGACACAACTCTAATTCCCTTGGGAGACTTTGGGCCAGGCACTTTCTTAGCCCAAACTATCTCATATGTTTACTGTTTTAAGAGTAACATTGGCAAGCGTACTAGGCATATTCTGCTTTGAACTCCAGGAGATTGCTCAAGATATTATAATAATTATTAATAGAATAATATAATAAGTATAAATATTATAATCAAATAAGTCACCATCATGTGAGGTGGGGGAGCAAATGATGAAACATGCATCACAGATAATGTAACTTGCATCAGAATACAAGTGCCAAAGAGTGGGATTTGCAACAACCCAATGTTGCCATGTTTGTGTCCTTTTTGGGTCATCAAAAGTTGCCATGGATGGGACCCATAAAAAGGATATCATCACTTCCAGGAGTAGATTTTGAGTGTCATAGAAAGGCAACTGTTATTTTATGAAGTATCACTGCATTTTTTTTCTTCTGATGAAGAAGTATTTATCAGGTTTCCTGCCTTCTTTACGAAAAGAACTGAGCTCACCATGAATAATCTCTGCTTAATTTGAATACTAAAGTTTGGGAAGTTAAGTTTTCTCTCTGTTTCTAGCAACAAAATGCCCTGGGCTAGCCCTGTTGGGGATCCCAACAGAAAAAAGGTGTGCTTCTCCAGATGTGGAATTCTAACTGCCCTTACTTAATCTAAGGCATCATTTCAGAGGTTAGACAACAGTTGATGAACCATCAATTGAGAACCAAGGATTGTCCAAATCTTCAGAGGAGCATTTCAAGTTTCACTGAACTCTCCCATTGAGGTGGTTTCCCATTTTTTATCATGATTTGATATTTCTCAAAGGCAAGTCATGTTGGCACAAGGCGTAGCACTTGTAGCCAGATTGAGATTGATCCCTACCCTTGATGGAACTTATAGTTACAACTCACTATTTTTAGCTTCCCAAGTCTGCTAAAGTAAGTGTAAGTGTAGGAAAACAACACGGCTTAGCTCAGCTTGGTCATTAAAAGACTTGATAACTAACATTTAGGGATATTTAGCCAAACTAACCCCCCACTAAGGCACCACCTTGCTCTGGTTGTGTTGCTTGTGTGCTCTGAAGAGGATGAGAGCTATGCCAGAGGTTCAACCATACTGGACAGATCTCATCAGAGGAGGAGCCAGACAAGGAGGGTCTTCGTCCCATAAAAATATGAGACGTAATTTACAGAAATCCATACCGGCTCAGTCATGGCCCAGGTTAACAAGCACCATACTAGATGTTGTTGGGGTTCTTGGATATCTAGTGAAAAACAGGCTACAGGACTCCACTGGAGAAGGAAATGGCAACTCCCTCCAGTATCCCTGCCAAGACAACCCCATGGACAGCAACAAAAGGCTAAAAGATAGGACACCAGAAGAGGAGCCTCTCACATCAGAAGGAATTACAAATAGAACCAGAAAGAATGAAGTGGATGGGCCAAAGCCAAAAGGAAGCTCAGTTGTAGATTTGACTGGAGGTGAAAGGGACGTCCAGTGCTGTAAAGAATTATATTGCATAGGAACATGGAATGTAGGATCTATGAATAAAGGTAAGCTGGATGTGGGCAAGCATGAGATGGCAAGATGAAACATAGACCTCTTGGGAATCAGTGAACTAAAATGGACAGGAATGGATGAATTTAATTCAGATTATCACTATATCTACTATTGTGGACAAGAATCCCTTAATAGAAATGATGTAGTTGCCATAGTCAATAAAAGAGTGGGAAAAACAGAACTGGGATACAATCTCCAAAACGACAGAATGATCTCAGTTTGAATCCAAGCAAACCATTCAATACCACAGTAACCCAAGTCTATGCCCCAACCACTGATGCCAAAGAGGCTGAAGTTGACCGGTTTTATGAAGACCTACAACACCTTCTAGAACTCACACCACAAAAAGATGTCCTTTTCATTTTAGGGGATTGGAATGCTAAAGTAGGAAGTCAAAAATTAGCCAGATATTCAGATGATACCACTCTAATGGAGAAAAGTGAAGAGGAACTCAAGAGCCTCTTGCTGAAGGTGAAACAGAATGCAAAAGCTGGCTTGAAACTCAATATTAAAAAAACTAAGATCATAGCATCTAGTCCCATCACTTCCTGGCAAATAGAAGGGGAAGAAATGGAAGCAGTGGCAGATTTTACCTTTTACCTATTGTGGTGCTGGAAAAGACTCTTGAGAGTCCCTTGAACTGCAAGGAGACGAAACCATTCAATCCTAAAGGAAATCAACCCTGAATGTTCACTGGAGGGACAGATATTGAAGCTGAAGCTCAAATACTTAGGCCACCTAATGCAAAGAGAGGAGCCATTGGAAAAGCTTGTGATGCTGGGAAAGATTGAAGGCAAAAGGAGAAGGGGACAGGAGAGGATGAGATGGGTAGATAGCACTGTGGATGAGATGGGTGTGGATTTGGGCTGACTCCAGGAGGCAGTGCAGGGAGGCCGGCATACTGCAGTCCTTGGGATCACAAAGAGTTGGGCATGACTGCACAAGTGAACAACAACAACAGTGCCATCTAGTGATAGCAATAGTGTACAAAAAGTGTACAAAATTTGTACACTAGTGTACAATTTGTACACTAGCAATTAGTGTACAAATAGTGTACAAAAAAAAGTTATCACACTCATGGAGTGGGCTCAGATCCTGAGTGAGCCAGCAATCAGTGGCTACCAGCATTTCTGTGAATTCCATATTACAACTTTCTGAATGTTCTGCCATTAGGCAGAAGGCTTTTCTCATGAATGTTGCCAATGCATCTGGACTGGCAGCTCTCAGCTAAAGGGTGTTGACAAGGCCTAGAAAAAAGGCAGGGTCTCAAATGTGATGCAGAAGGCTAAAATAGAAATTATGGCAGACTGCATGAGTACCATGGTCTACAGAATTCCAACCTTAGCCTGCCAACATCACCACAAAATGTCCTGCTGTCATTAATCCCCTTTTTCATCTATAACGGGTGAAACATCTTTGAATGTAGAAGTAGAAGCTTCTGTTTTGTTAAATAAAACTTATGTCATTGGATGGAAAGGTCCCATCAACATGGTCCTTACAGATAGTCATTATTCAATTAAAATCAAGATGGTCTTACCGGTATTGGTATGGGAGGTAGTGCAGGTGGTACTATCTCTGGTAGTGGTGGTGGAGGTGGTGGTGGAGGTGGAGGTAATAAGCGAGGCATTTGCTGTGGAAACATAACAGCACCATTCTCATTCTTCTCAATAGGATTCTATTGGATCCTAAAGGATTATGTGCTCCTTACTTTGCTTGCCTTTTCATTTCTAGGATTGACCTGTAAATCCCCGTTCAGTTTACTTGAACGGTCACTTCATGTCTACGAATCCATCTTAATCCTGTTATTGTTTCTGAAGATCCGTTTTTTGCTTGTTCTAACAGCTATCAGATGGAAGGGAGTGGTCTTTTAGTGGTAGCCCCACATCTTCGCAACCAATTTCTCTGAAATCTGAGAATGGTCCCTGGGAGAATTTCATTGTTCTGTTGGTACTTTCTTAAAACAAAACAAAGCATTTTTCTCTATTTGAAAGAGAAGAGTTTGTAAGCCCTGTACTAGTGTGGTTGTTCTAACAGACAGGATAAAAATAAATCCATTTATGCCATCCTAAAAGCTCATTTCAGAATCTGAGGATAGGTTACGAGATCTCAGCTGCAAATTAGATGGCTACCAGGTGGCGTTTAGAGTTTTCTCTTTGCTACCATCTAGTGATGATCCAGGTTTGTGTGTCTCTATTTCATACCCTTGCATGAGGAGTCATTACATGGTACATGTTCTTCTAATACTGATATACTAGCAGATGAGAAATTATAGTAAAGAAGCAATTTACCATTTCACTGGATGTGCTTGTTGACCTCTGTGGAAGCAGATAAAATAGAGTTAGGACTTAGATTTTGGGAAATAGCCCTTTATTGTCATGTGAGAAAAGACCTTTCAGAAATATTTTTCAAGAATGTTTATGTACCAGGCTCCCCAGTTTTCTTCATTCTTTTTCCTTCTTTTACTGCATAATTCAGTTAGGGGTGAACAATATAGAAGAAGGGGCTGTAGTGAAATTTAATTCCACATACTTTGTGACAAAATAGGAACCGGTCAAGGGAACTGATATATTTACCTCGACACGTCTTCTGATGCCATGATGATGTTCTTCTGCTTTCTTTGTGACGTGTGATGAGTGTCTTTCCTTCATGGATTTAAAATAAAATTTGTAAGTAGAGGACAAAATGATGGAATAGGGAATGGTCTCCCTCCCCTGATTTCAAAGAATATGGATGAGGTCCATTCTTTTTTTTCAAAAAGAAGACATCTACCACCATCACCTATTGGCATGCTATTTGCGGGATGAAGAAAAGGATTTTTTTTCTTCTTCTTTTTGCATTTTCCTTTTTGGACCAAAACTTCACCCTTTGAAGCACCCATCTCTACCAGAGGTCTTGGGACTAGAATGCCCACCAACAGGACCTTCAAGGAATCTAAGCGTTCTAGTGTCAATATTTTGGGAGGACACCATGCTGGGTCAGCCTAATCAAGCAACACAATATTCATGGTAGGAGCCTGAACAGGAACATAGGAAATGCCAGAGATATAGGCGAGACTGTTGAAGAAACAAACCAGCTTAAAAGACAGTAACAAACTGCTGCACGTCAAAGCTACTTAGAAGGTCCTTGGAATCACTAGGTGCTCAGCTCTCAGCTCAAGAGAGTCTTCACTTTAATTCAGTGCTACTTACACGGACAGGGACTGTGAGCACTACATTCAGAAGACAGGCAAGAAGAATCAACAGCTTCATTTTGAGAGGGAACCCTGAAGCGAAATAACAGAGAAATCATTCAAGTTACTCTTGAATGCAACTTCCTTAGGTTGCTCCTGAAGTTTGCCAGTTTTTTTTCTATGTTGGGATTAATTTATTAATTTATCTGTTCGCTTTTGAGTATCTTCTGAAGA
This sequence comes from Acrochordus granulatus, assembly GCA_032468055.1. NCBI lineage: Eukaryota > Metazoa > Chordata > Lepidosauria > Squamata > Acrochordidae > Acrochordus > Acrochordus granulatus. The sequence continues at coordinate 82,070 of JANHZU010005277.1, read as the reverse complement.
AGTTCTTATTCATTCTATTGGATCTTCCTTTTTATTTATTTTTTATTCCATAAAATACCAAACAGTAAAACTGATTGTTAAATAACAATAACTCAGGCTTCAACCATCACATCTGATGTTAATTTCAAAGATAGTTTCTTCAAGCTTTGGACAGTAAAGTACACATCACTACCTGTTCTTCATATGGACAACGGTAACAGCTGATGCAGTTTTTGTAGTTAACTGTTTTTCTATTTAAATTTAATGTGCTGAACCTCCATCTACCCTTTCACAAAGTATTTACTTATTGACCAAAAGGGCTTTCATTTTGCCCTCTTATCTTTGTGTAATAAACAGGCTGAAAGGTATGTGTCCTTTCTATTGCCAACAATAATATTTTTCTGTAAAACCTCCAAGATGATTTAACAGTTTCGCTCCCATTTGGATTTGTTACCTGGAAGATATGCTCTAGTTAAACCCTCTTTTTGACATTCTGCTGGGTTTAGTTTTATTCATAAAAACTCCTGCATTTTTCCTCTTTCGTTTGTTCAGTTTGACAAAAGAGAATTTGCTTTCAAACTTTGTTTCAAAGGAGAGAATAATTTCAAAGAAAAGTTCATGGATTCTTGCAGTTGTTTAGTGTGTGAATTATTTTATTTATTTACTTAAAACAAGTATATACAGTAGCTGTCCATCTTCTAACCAGCTCTGGGTGGATCCTTATCAAAAGTTAAAGCAACATATAAAATCATAGTTTATTAAAAAAACTATAACATTAGATTGAAACATGAAGAACAACAAGGACCTGGCATCAATCAAGCTTCCGGTGTGCAATTATCCAACCCGACCTAGTGCATGGGGGGAAATCCAGGTCTTCAAAGTTTTATGGAAGGCTAGCAGGTAGAGGCCAGCTGGACCTCAGGGGGCAGCCTTTTCCATAGGGCAGGGTTGCCCGTGAAAAGGTGCACTTCCTAACTCCCAAAAGATGGCAATATTTTGGGGAAGGGACGAGGAATGTGCCCACCCTATCTGACCTGGTAGGACAGATAAATGTCCTTAAGGAAAGGCAGTCCCACATAATGTCAAGGACAGTTTTCCCTCCAGATGTGTGAGTTTCCCAGGCTTCCCACCCTTCAGTAAAACAGCAGGAGAAGATATCAGGCAATTCCTCCCAGGGTTTTTTCAGAATGTGGGTAGCCAGTTCTGAATAATTGAGACGTATGATGGAAAACATCGCTACTAATTGGAGCATCCTCTGCTACCTCCAGCAACACAGCAGGTTCGACTTCACTATCAAAGAATTTTGAAATAAATTATCAGGAATCCTAAGCCTTTTCTTGGGGGATTAGAAAACTAAAATTCACGTGATTTTGGTGTTATCTCATACAGCCTGACAAGATTTGAATCAAAAATACCAAAATCTCATAATATTTTATGTGAGAAAGCTCGAAATGTTGGTATTCTCACCAAGTTTGGGCATTCTAATATTTTTTTAAAATGCTTTTGGATGTAGCTACCCGGGAGTTGAAAAGATTTTCAAAGACTGGGCTGCTATGTCTGCTGCATCTTTAGCCTCTTATTTGGCTTGGTTGAAATTCAGCATAGAAAATGGTTTTGGAAACTCCAAACAGATGATTTATACAAATACTTCAAATACTATAGATTTCGTGAAGAAACTAATTTTGGCAACCAGATCTCTGCCCAAAAGAACCTGAAATTTCATCTGCAGCTAAGCAAGCCATCTCTTAAATAACCATAAAATACAACTAAACAATATTAAATAACCACAAAATCCTAAACTAAATGAACAATAGCTGCATATAGAGTACGTATTACAAGATATCCAATTTATTTGGATGCTTATTCTAAATTATAGTAGAATCTTTGCCTTACCTTGCTTTGTATCAACACCAGTGGAGGAAGAACCAAGAAATCAGCTTGATTCAGGTGGCTTTTCTCAGTAGCTCGTATTTATATGCTATCCTGATGATCTGGCTTTATTTATTAAAAATATAATCATAGGTTGCATGAATCAGAACTTGGAAAACACCTGTTGGGTTAAGGATTGGGGTTTGGTGATTTACCTTCCAAAATCCCTGGAGGAATGTTTCATCTTGATGCAAAACTTGTTGTCCAAAGCATTTACTCTAATTGATTAGGTTGTGTCTTTCAATGTAGCCAGGCTTTAATCGGAAGACGTTTTGTGATATAGAGTCCTTTAAAAATTTAAGTTATTTAAGAAGGGGTGGTCTATGGTGTTTTTGCAGAAGAAACCAAGAAGAGGAACTGTACCCATCTCACTTACACAAAAACCGATTAGGTTGGCAACTGGACCTACTTTCAGAGCCGGAAAGGTTCTTCGTTATATCATTAGCTATCGTCAATTTAGTGGAGTGCCTGGGAGAAAGGAATAGGGTAGCATCCTGCATTGTTCCAGCTCCTGAGGAAGTCACACTAATTTACATTACAGGTAGTCCTCGACTTAGGACTAGTTGTTTCCAACTGTTCCAAGCTCTGATAGATCTCCCCAGAGCTGCCCTCCCCACCCCCTGCGATCATGTGATTTTGGGCGCTTGGCGATTAGCGCAGATTTACAGGGTTTTGCAGCGTCCTGCTGTCACCTGACTCCAACTTACAACATTTTACTTCTGATTTCCAGCAAAAAAACACTCATTGCAGACAATGGATTCACTTAATAACCATTGCCTTTGCTTAATGACCCTGGTGATTCACTTAACAACTTTCATAAAAAGTTAATTAAATCAGGTGTACTCATGTGATGACCCACTTAACCACTGGCGCAACTTACAACCATAATTCCGGGCTCAGTTATGGTTGTAAATAGAGGATCACCTGTAATATAAGACCATCCATTACAGTAATAGTGAGTCTATTAATCAGTTGTTTTCTTTTCTACAGATAGCAAAATCTTCTTCCTAATAATGACCTTAACCAAAAATATTAATGGATTTCTGAATTATGATAAGGAGATCATGATTTCTAGACAAGGCTTTAAATCTGCCAGTTTCTGCCAGCATGTCCAGATAATAATCAGGATTTTTAAAAAAAAAAATAGAGTAAATACATGTTTTTCTAATACACTAAAATAATTTATATAACCTCTGCGTCTGCCTGCCTATTGAAGGGTAATATTGAGATGCATACAGTACTGCACACAGTTCAGGTACATAAAACTATATGCCATGAAAACAGAATTTTTTTAAAAAAAAGATAATTATTTTTTAATTTTACTTAACAGTTCTAAGGACTCTAGAATAGATGGTGTCCTGTAGCAAATGCGGATATTAGAATGATTGCACTGAAGGTCAATTCAAGTACATTGCATTAATCATGATAGGAAAGTGATACCACAATTAGGTCTGCTCTATCAGAGGCACAGCTGGATCCCTACATGGAATTTTTCAGCACAGAATTGAAGAATTGGACAGGATCGATAAGGCGTTATCCAATTTTCAGTGCAGGAGTCCAAATTAAGATCCAAGACAAATGGCTGTTGGGTTTTTTCTTGAACATATTCTGCAAACAACTTTCTGCTTGAACTGGGAAATTGATTAGGCAACAAGATATGGCTGGCTCTCACATTTTTCCCTTGGGTCATTGGTCACATCTAACTGGTACCTCTTCAGCTCAAACCTGGGCACTCAGGTAGAATGGTAAAGGCGAAATAAAAACTTGTATTAATTTTCAAAGCAAGGACTCTCTTTCATCTTCACCCAGAATTATATTTCATATTCTGCACTTATTTAATTTCTTCCATTAGTAAGCATTGTTTGTCAAAAACCCTAAGAAAGGTATAATGGCCTTAATTTAATTTGCAAATTAAATGTGACAATGGCCTTGGTTTAATTTGAGAATAAAGCCAGAAAATGTTGACTATCCTTGTTCTTAACTTCTCTGTTCTCCTGTAGAGAGACCACAAAAGAAGCAAAGGAAAAACACTTTTCACTAATTATGAATCAAGGTGCCATCTGAGCCTGTCATTTTAACTGTGGTTTGTTTAGATATGCCAGCTTCATAAGTCATTGCTTGATTTATTGATTTGATTTTGATGCTCCAATCCACTCTGGGAGGCTCACAAAGAACATTAAAATGAAAGATAAAAAAGAATACCACAATACATTTGATATTGGCTTGTTTTCAAACAGAGTGTGATTAAGTTTAATCACAGTTTCTCAAGTTCAGATGATGCAATGAACAACAGTATGTTTAAATAGGAAGTGCAAGCTTCCCAACCCTTTTTTATGGCTATGTTGAAGGAGAAGTTAAGTAGGCCTGTGCAAAAACGTTTTGTCATTATGGCTGAATGCAGTTACAGTACTAGGTTATCTCAGCATTTGCACTGTGGGAAATAGTGCAGCACACCTCACTATGTCATGATTTTACCTACAGACACTTAAATGCTTGTATTTTGTAAGAGCCTCTCCAAACTTCACAAGACGCTATGAAGAAGCAATCAACATCTGTAAATGCCAAGACTTAGCAAATTATATTTTAACAAGGCATTTCCTGAAATAACACATAATAACAAGGGAACAAAATACTAAAAAGAGGAATGAAATTTTTTTGAAAGTATGATCTTGCAACTGTGGATGAAGAATGGGTGGGGAATCATTAACATCTTATTTTAGGCATCAGGTTCAGAACCAGAGTAAAACAAGTTCTTTTTCAAAAATTTGGCTAGCACCATGACTGTTTCTCTGGAATTCTCTCACCAAATATTGGGTAGCCATAAGTCACTTATTGCATAGTGCCAAGTAGTGACATGATATCACTATATTGGCATAATGGGAAACTTAAACGGCATTACCCCATTGGGCTCATAGATTCATGCAAGGTTCCTTTCTTTATAAATCACCATATTAGGTACAAATTATGTTGAAGCAGCAATAACCACCATTGGCAAAACAAACATAATCTATTAAATAGCTATAATCAGGAGGAATTCTATGATGTTTTAAAATTCTGAGATATCTATAATATATAACAAGAAATTGGCATGATGCATTGAGTGAATGTGTGTGTGTATACATGTATGTGTGTGAATAACACTTGTCCTAATCCTAGTAAATCCAAAATCTTGCTTTGTAATATATAATGATGATACAGGATGATTTATATTTATGTACAATTAACTAGTGCCCAATTTTCTTCTGCTGGTGGCTTTTCTTTGGTTTCTGACAGAGCTTAGTCATAATTATTATGCTTTTCTATTGGATTTCTCTGCATATGTTTTTTAGTATAATTGATAATATTTAGCTAGCTGTTCTAGATTTGAAATGGAGTACTGATAGTATAATGTTCTGGAGATGTGTCTCTATGAAGTCTAAGTCAATCCAAGAAGGTTAAGCTACAGATTGTTGGGATTGGCTTAACTGTTTACTACTCTACATTGTGGAAGAGACGATACAATCCTATAG